>AYEL01038775.1:0-25812 GCA_000484575.1 Olivierus martensii
ATTTTTATTTTTTCCAATTTTAAAATCCTACTGCGACTTAAATTCGAAGTAATACGGTATGTGAAAACAATACATAAATTGTAAATTAGCGCTAATTAAGTTTCAGAGTTCCAGCTAACGAACGCCGACGTCTACGTTAAATACATTTAACTGTTCCGCGTTAAAATCGAGGTTATTTGGGATTAATTGTTTGGGCTTTAGAGATATTTTTTCAGGGTGAGTTGGGGCCCCAAGAAACTCGAGGCCCCCCGCACCGCAGGGTCTGCTGACTATCAGCTATGCTACTGCGTTCAAATTCCCATTATGGACCATCCATAATCGTGATAAGAATTTATCACGAATATGGATGGGCCATTTTCTTTGTTTTTTTCGTTTTACGCCGCTTTACAACAGAGATTATTAATTAGCAAGGCATTCTACTACTTATCAGGGAGCTCCCACTCGTGTCGTCCGTGACAAGTAGTAGAATGCCTCACTGTTTAGTAATCGGCCAACCCCATTCATGTTCGGATCGACTGTCCCTATATTCTTTTTGCATTGCTTCCACCCGGTGGATATAAGCGGCAGGGTATTTCCATAATCATCACGGACTGTCCATATCCCTGATGGGGTCATCTGTTAGGTGGAAGATGTGATTCAATGAGCAAGCCCAGACCTCTCCTAAAATATTGGATCCGAAAATTGAATTTTGATCTTTCACTGTAATAGTGTAATACACTTCTGCCTAGAGACACGAAGATAGAATTGTTCAAAGTCCATCATTTTTAAAGTCACTTTCCAATTACTGTTTGATTATTAACTGGCGAGAGCCATTTCAGGCCCAATCCTTTCAGGTCTATCCTCATTCGCTGGCTGATCCCACCATAACGGAAACGAGTGATTACTCGTTTCCGCTATGGTGGGATCAACCAGCGAATGAGGATCGACGAGTCTGTTTGGATTCTCCAAGAAAATTTTCCGAGATGAATGAGGATTTGATCCGAAGTCGAAAGATGCAATCCATGGATGTATGGAGCAATCAGACAGGGATTTGACAATTGAGCAGGTAGCATCAGCAATGATATTGAAGAAACCTAAGAAGTACCAGATATTAAATACAAAATTGAATTCTGTCATTGAAAAATATGAAGAATATTGATTTTTTGAGAATAATTGCCCACAATCTTTAAATATCTATAATTTCTTTCTTTTAATACTGTGCTTCATTTTTTTATAAAGCATTTACATTACAATTAATATATTTTATTCTTTAATAAATGCGCAATAATTCTTTTTAATCATGCAATGATGCTATATCTTTTATCTATTGGTTATATTTTTTGTTTTATAAAGCAGTTACATTTCAAATAATGCATAAAAATAAGAAAAAATTAAAAGGAAAAATAAAAATAAAATTTAAAAAGCCAATGTCCATTTGACCAAATATCCTTTCTATTAATTCTCCGTTCGGTCAAATGTCTGTCAGCTAATATTCATTCGGTTAAATGACCATCAGTTGAAAATGTTCATCAGCTAAATGACCATAGGTCATCTGTCCAGTAATAGAAAAATAGTAAACTGTATAGATCAGTGCTATCCAATGCTGAACCCGAGGGCCATAGCTGTATTTACTAGAGATATGGAGTGCCACAGTTACAAAAAGGGGGGAGGAGCTTTGGTACTTGATACGCTATTGTCCCAACAAACGGAACGCAAATATAACGCTTTTTAGAAACCAATTTTATTTCCAGATTAACAAACATTATTACAAAATTATATTTACCAGATTGCATCCAAATAGCATGTTAACAAAAAGTTATAAAGTATAAACAGTTAAAATATATTAAAAAAGTATGTATGTACCTATTTAATGTGATAAATGAAGGTGGACAGCAGCATTTACAAGGGCTGGATATTTACATCCATTCCTGTTGTAGCTATCCGCGGAATATGTAAAAGAGAAGAATCTCCAAGGCAGGTTCTGAATCGATTCTTATGATATCTTCATGTTAGAAAATGCACTTTCACAGAAATAAGTAATATACCAAACATTCATATTACTTTCCGACCAAAATCACAAAAGTCAGGAAAACGTTCGTTAAACAAAGCAGTTTACCCATGTGATTTGTTATGAAAAAGTCAAATTTTCCCACCGCTACTAACAGGTATACTCGATATTCATTTTATACTTTACGTTTTTTCTCATTCGTTTCATAAATCCAACGAACTCATGGTAAAATAAAAATTAAATTAAATTAAAACAGAACCTCACAACAACGGTCACACAATCACTGAAATGGTGAGTGTTAAAAACCAAAAAATTACTAAAATACAGTCACAATTTAAAAGTTTAAACTGAAATACAGGAATACCTCGATTATCGCGGTTTCGATTATCGCGATTTTCAATTTATCGCGGTTTTTAATTTGATACCAAAATTCGAATTATTGCGCTCCAAATTCGAATTATCGCGGTTTCGAGATGTAGCCCACTACATATGTAACCAGAATTATATTTACGCTCCAGGTAGCTCTCTTAAAGCACTTCGTTTTTATCCGAGGGTACCTATTCACTGTTCATCAGTAACTGTCCGCGTTTGCCTGAAATACATGTGGACAAGGCCAGCTTAAACCCGGTAAGCAAACGATGCACCGTATTGAGGCACCTTAGGAAGGAGGAACCAAAATTATTATTTTCTCAATATTGTAAAGGTGTTGAGTAGATGTTACAAGGAAGCTGCATCGGGGCGCCGGGATCTCTAGAGCAGATATGACATATGGATATTTTTTCTCTTCTTATTTACCCCTACAATAAATGCTAAAAGAAACAAGGATGATATCAAGTCTACAGCTATAAAGAAGAAACGTAATGAGCAGCTTAGAAGATTAGCACGTTTAACAGATTTCTTTTTACCTCATACATAAAATTTAATCAACAGATTTGAAAAATCCTTGGCAATGATCACCCATTTTACATGTATTATTTATCCCGATTATCGCGGATTTTTTCGTGGCAACAATAACCGCGATAATCGAGGTATTCCTGTAGTTAAAACTAAAATTGACGTGATTGAAAGTCTTATAAAAGTGTGATGTCATTGATAACGTGTTGATCGTTAAATAATTACGAATAATTAAGAAAAATTAATTAATTGAGTTAACATAATTCAATTTTAGGATTCTTTTTATTAATCTCTTTAAAAAGTAATAAATAAAAGCGGAAAAAAACATTAAAAAGTAATATTATATCACAAATCGTAAAAGCCTCGCTGGCCGCCTTTTGGATAGCCCTGGTATAGATTTAATATTCATTTAAAACAGGGATGCACAGACTTGTTAAGACCAAGGGCCGCATAAATTCACTGTGACTTATAGCAGGGCCACAAAAAAAACTACTAAAGTTATATATCATATTATGTTTATTAATCACATGTTACAAAGCAACCGTGTTGATCGTTAAATAATTACGAATAATTAAGAAAAATTAATTAATTGAGTTAACATAATTCAATTTTAGGATTCTTTTTATTAATCTCTTTAAAAAGTAATAAATAAAAGCGGAAAAAAACATTAAAAAGTAATATTATATCACAAATCGTAAAAGCCTCGCTGGCCGCCTTTTGGATAGCCCTGGTATAGATTTAATATTCATTTAAAACAGGGATGCACAGACTTGTTAAGACCAAGGGCCGCATAAATTCACTGTGACTTATAGCAGGGCCACAAAAAAAACTACTAAAGTTATATATCATATTATGTTTATTAATCACATGTTACAAAGCAACATAATTAAAAGTAAATAAAGAATTTTTAAATAGATGCATGGTATTGCAGTGATTAAACAATGTTTTTATGTTATGTTCGACATTTGCAGCGGCAGTGCTACCTTGTGTGTATGTACAATATTTTTAAATTTCCTATTTCACACAAATACAGTAAAAATAAAATTGTTTATTATTACAAATATGATTATTATTTTTTCTTATTGTTTAAAAATATTATTTGAAAATGCATTGTTTAAAACTATAAATAATATTTTGTTGATTGTGTGATTTGTGTTATTACACATGATGAGGCGGGCCGCCAACAAATCAACGGAGGGTCGCATGCTGCCCGTGGGCCGCGGTCTGTGCATCCCTGATTTAAAATAACAATTTAAAACTAATGTCTTGTTATTATCTTCGCCTGAAAAAATGTACAACACATTCTGATAACTAAAAACGTATCTTTCTAAGATGTGTTTTCTACTAAAAAATATAAATGCAGTACAGAGCCTCGATTAACTGAGATTCCGTATTATCCACTGTGAATTTTCATTCAACTCATGTTGATTTTGTTTAAATCTTTATAACAGAGTAATTGTAAATAAAATTAAAAGTGTTTTATTATATAATTTTAAGCATTTTTAGTTTTATTTACAATTGCTTTATTATAAAAATAAAAAAAAATCAATACGAGGTAAATGACAATTCATTCTTAAATTATACCATAAAAGACATTACTGTAGGACTATATTCAATAAATAGGACTAGCTTAAAAATAGAGTGTATATCATTACCTTAATGAATTCAAATTCAGTTTATTTAGTCATAATTTACAAAATCTTATGTGTTATCCGAGTTTTTGATTATATAAAGCCCCCCTTGATCCACATTACCTCGGATAATCGGGGACTCTATATTCATAGCATCCTTATAAAAAATTTTCATTTGACAATATTTTATATTTTTTATATCGATATTTTTGTGATAATTTATTTATTTTTGATAAATACATTTCACAATGGGATTATAATTATATGCATTATATATTCAGGATCATACTGAAGTAATGGTTCATGAGAATATTAAATAACAAATTTGACGACTGAGAGCTGAACTAAATAAAAAATGATTTTGAAATGGATATACAAAAATATATAAAAAAATTATTATATGACGACGATGAAAATTGTTTCTTTTATGTAATAATACGATATTAGGATTTTTGAGCCATTTATTTTTCACTTAGAGTGTTCAAGAAAAGAACATCAGAAAAAAGGCTCCCTATGTAACGCATTATTTGATTAATTAAATATTTAAAAATATTAATTTTAAAGTCAAAGAAAAACAAATTTAAAATTATAACGTAAAATACTGTATCGCAATTAATTTGGATAATCGATATAACAATTTCATTGGAATTTTTATATCATTATATTTGGTATAAAGAAAAATAATAAACCAAAATATTGCAAGTTCAATAAATCTTAATTTATTTTTTTGATTTTTTTATCATTAACATATAAATAAATTTATTAATCACGCAATTATAATAATTCTTATTGATATTAAATTTGCTGTAATAATAAATTGTATCAAACTTTGTATAAATATTCTTATTATAGAATTATGGAGTAAGTACAAGTGTGAGTAAGTTAACTCTGACCTGTTCTATTTTATTTTATTATGCACTTTATTATTTATCGTTTTCTTATTATCTAACATATTATATTTTAGTTTACGAGTTAACTTACTTCCACCTTCTCCGTCGTCATTAGCAATCACGTGATACGGAATCGGGAACCGTCCTCCGGAAGAGCTGTCCCGGATAATGATGTCATCATCTAATTTTACCACTGGTCTGATATGAGAATGTAAGAATAATCTCGTATTGATGTTTTGTTCGTATATAATTAAATTGTAAAGAGGATGACATGAATTGACTACTCTGTAAGCTAATAACTTTAAACTTGCTTCATATAAGTATGTAAATGAAGCAACACGGGACTGTACGTCACTCGGATATAAAAGCATACGAAAACGGCAACAGAAGCAGGTGTTGTATCAAACGTAAAGTTGGTGAAGTGATATTTGAGTTCTTGTAAAGATCGACGATTGTTTGAAGTTTGTATCGGTGGTGGAGGATAGTAGAATTTAAGTAGTATTTAAGGTTCTTTTCTTGTGAATACTTGATTTTTGGATATTTGAATTGCATTAAATAAGTTTTGTTGTTTATTTCGGCACTTTTGTAAGTGTTTGAGTCTAATAAATTTATAGTTTTTGTTATTTAACTTGTTGGAGGATTTCTTCAATTTATTATTATAAGTTTCTAACATTCGTTTTTGTCGGTTTAGATCTAACACTTGTTTGATACTTCTAGTTGTAAGTTTCTCGTTTTGTTTTGCTAGTTAAACGTTAGTTTATTGTTGTTAGATCGTTTTGTGTTAATTATTTTTAAGTTAGAATTAGTTTAAGACCTGAGCTCAGGCCAAACTCTGGAATTTGCAGCGTCGTTAACCGTTAGGTTTAGTTTATAATTAATAGTTTTGACATTCGTTCTAATACGCGACTTTGCACAAATATTGCACTTATTCGCACATTTTTGAATTTCGAAATATAGAAAGAAAATTATGCGAAATTTATTATAGATTAAAATAAAAATTACACATTAGTCTAGATCAGAGGTGGCCAACCTATGGCGCTTGCGCCAAAAGTGGCGCATTGAACCCCTGAGAAAAATTTTTAAAAAACTTCTTATACAATTTACCTATATATATATACATATATACGATAAATCTTAAATGCCTGCGTGCGTGTGTTCACTTATAACGCAAGAATGGCTGAATGGATTTTTATAAAAAAACTTTTGTTTGTTAGGAGCTTTACTCAGGAAGGTTTAAAGATAGGTATTGAGTATTAGAAATTGATCTTATATATTGTAATTGGCGTAAATTACTTGATATAAAATCCAAGATGGAAGATTAACGCTATTTCAGCAACCTCAGTGGATTACATTGACAAGGTGATATGTTAGCTTGCCGATATCATTGGATTACTATGATTGTGTCTTTAGTAACTGAGTAGTCTCATTGGATCATAATAGCCACGTATCTGTTGCACGTAACCCCAATGTGATTACTCTGTTACTAAATTAATGGCGGATATCGAGTATTGTGCTGTATATTATTTCGTTAAATTATTGAACTTCAAATTTCATATTAAAAGGTTTTTTTTTTAATTTTCTTTAATTTTCTATTGATTATAGCTTACATTTTTTATTTAGCCGTATGCGTGTGCTATTATATACAGTATATACATATAAATCTAACTGTTAAATATAGCCATGTTAACATTTTAAACGGGCTGAAAAGGAGTATAAGTTTGTATGGCGCATCTTAAGTAAAAATGAAAAAGTTGACGCATGAACTATAAAAGGTTGGCCACCCCTGGTCTAGATATTATACGAATTAAGAAAATCAAAAGTAGGAGTCACCTTTATGATTTCAGAAATTAGAATATAGTATATCATTATTATAATCGATTTTCCTTCATGGAAATTCCGCCATCTTGTTCGCTATTATCATGCAAAGATCCGATATTGTTTACAATGCATTTTTTTTGTGAATCATTTTTTTAGCATATATATAAAATGAAATTTTAAACTATGACAGACATTTATAAATGTGATTTTTATTATTATTTTTAAAAGTTACTGCAAAAATATTATATACTCTGCTGCAAAAAAATTACCACAGGTTTGCTATATGCATATGAAGTGGCATCTCTCAAATTCCCTCAGTGGCTCATACTGCTGACAGATACTTGACAGATTACTTAATAAAATGAAACAGCAAAACCAGTCAGATATATCCATTATTACGAACGTGCTCCTTATATTGGATCCAGATTCTCCATTCTCATACGCTTTCAAAACCCCTGTGCGATCTTTGGTGATGAAACTTGGTAGGACTCTTTAAACTATTCTCACCTTTCCTATCTCCTTCTCACTTCTCTCTTCCTTTTCAAGAGGCTAAGCTTTATGTACAGCCCTCTATCTCTTTCGTTTAAATAAATAAATATATCTAGCTGAAAGACATTTATATACCGAGTTTCGCAGTTCTCGTTGTATTTTTTAAGGGTGCGTCGTTTTTTGCAAGAGAGTATATTTCCAGAACAATAAGAAACGTTTATAATCTACAGAAAAACTTCTATAGTTATTAAATGTCAAAACAATGTAGATTATAGGTAATTTTTCATATATCACATTTTATGTTTTACTTTTAGGGGTAATATTATTTTTTATGTTTTTACAGATTTATTGTTAATAAAATGTACTATTATTTATTTTAAAAAATGCAATAAAAATCAGCTGCAATATCGGAGGTCAGATATATGAGATCAGTATCCTTTACGCAAATTAATAAAACTACCTATTAAAAAATTCTTCTTTTATAGTGGGACTTCGAATTTGTTCTATCGGCTTGTGCTAGCTGGCTTTCTTTCCATTCTGTCTCAATAAAATTCTCATTGCCATTATGGTATCTACTTTTATAGCTATTTTAATTATATTTCTGTGGAGACTAGAAAAAACAGAAAATCTTTTAAAGTTTCTTTGACATGTTCTTCCTAGCGACAATATTTCTTAAATAAATAGCAAGACGAAAAAATTATGCAAATTTTTTTTCTGTAATTTCTAAATATAGGAAATTTTAAACAGAAAAATTAGTATCTAATAATAATATTTAATGTATAAATATACATTAAATATATTACAGTAATGTATTTAATGTAATTAATTATATTAATATTTACATAATTAATGTAATATTAATTTACATTAATATTATGTAAATATTATTAGATATATTACATAAATAAATGTAATATATATTATTAGATAATAATTTACATTATTTTATTATTACTACAATAATTTAGATTAGGCTTATGGGCACAGATTATTAATCTGTGCTTATGGGTTTATAATAATTGATTATAATCGATATCGTTACAAGATGGCGGCCATTAGAAATACTGAAATGCCAATATTTCTGAAACTATTTGCTATTACTATTTTAGTTTATAATTATGTTTAACATTTATGTATCCCCTGTGGGTTTGGGGGTTAGAATATACCCACCGTCTGACCCCGGGTGTTGTAAAAGGCGACTAAAGGGGTCACCTCGTTCCATTCGGTGGTTGTCGCGTCTGTCCCTGAGGTCTCACTCGCGGGTCCCTACATGGAACCGGGACTGCTGGCGGTGCCTAAATCCGTCCTGATGGGACCCCATACGGACACCGGACCGCCAGGCGGGCATGCCCGCCTCGAACCAATCCTCGTATTCGGAGGAAAAGTCCCGAACTAAAACCTCCATATTTATCGCGTAAAAAAAAAAAAACATTTATGTATATTTAATTCTTTATGTTATGTTTATATAGTTAATATAAACATAACATACCTGTTAATATTTATTATAGTTATGTTTTTCGATTATATTCTATAAATGTCTTACATAATTACTTTTTTTGTTAGGACGAATCTGAAATTAAAACAAGACATGGCGGAATATAAAAATTTCTATGATCGTGCCTTTTTATCTATTTATACAGAATTTCAATACGATATTTGAAATCTCGCACGTTATGCTCGATAGCTAGAATTCAGTGATCAATTATCAAGATTTCAGGGATTTTAGCGGTAAGAGACAAGAATTGATATCTATTAGTAATTAGTACAGTAATTGTTGATCATGTTAACAATAATGAAGATAGTCTTCATTTGTCTTTCAAAATAAAAATTTTCTGTTGTTATTGTTGTTGATTGGAATTATTATTATTATTATTATTATTTTTATTTTTTTTTGTAAATATCAGCAATCCACATTCGACTGATTTGTTTTCCGAATAGTGGAAATTTGCCAAATTAATATTATGATTTGTGAGTGAAGATGTAACATATTCCAAACCTCCTGTATGTTCTCCGCTATATATATTTTATAGTTAAAACATGCATATACAGTACTTAGGATGATCTTGGAAAGAAAAATTGGAACGGTTTATCAAAAACTTATTGAATAGTATACTAGACTTTCCAGTGATATACTAAGAACTGAGGGGATTCTTGTGCAAAGTTCTTGGGCATTTAAAATATTCAGTTGCATTGCCGACTTACAAGTTAATACATTTTTATACATTTAAGTTGGCAATGCAGTGCATATGGCAATCCATATGCTAATTTTAATGGCGATGAATTTTTATTTAAGGTAAGCGCTAAATTTAATGCTTTTCAAAACAAAATACATTAAAAAGTCGTTGTTAGACATGCATTTTTACATGATATTACAAAATTAAGCGTAAATCTGATGCCCGAAATTAGCTGCAAAATAATCATCTCATATAGGCCTATGCAAACTGAATCAAAATACGGATGTAATTGGATTAGTCGGTAATAATAATAATAATAATAATAATTATTATTATTATCTCATTTATTGCTTTAAATAAAAAATTTTCAAATAACAATAAAAAAGTAATGTTTCATTAAGAAGTAGGATTAGTAGTATTATAATAATAATACTAATTATTATTATTATTGTTATCCCATTTATTGCTTTAAATAAAAAAATTTCAAATAACTAAAAAAAGTAGTGATTTATTAAGAATCCTTGAAAAAAAATAAAAATACTGCATATAGTATACAGTACAGTACAGTATAGTATAAGACAACAAAAACATTGGTGGGATTTAGGCATCTAAATATGTAAATTAAAAATTACAATTACAGTATAATAAAATATAAATACTGTATATTGATATTTATAAAACTTTGTTTTATGCTATTGTTTTACAATACTTTATAATCTTCATATTGTTTTGATCAGAAAAATTAAACACATTAAAAATCATTGAATAATATAATAAACAATGAAACAACTTTTTATAAATTATAATAATTTATATCAAAATATTCCTGGTTTATTCAAAATTATCATTAATTAATTTTATAAGACACCCTTTACCAAACCTTTGACTCTGAGAAGAGCTGTTTAATTTGCATTATCTTAATTAATAAAAAGTTGTCCGGTGGTAATCCAAAACTTTTCGACATTAGTTCTTGGGTTATTTTTCACCTCTCCAGTCTATTCAACTCCTGCTTAATCTTTTCAGTTTTTATTGCTTCTTTAATCAGCTCTAGTTGAGCGTCCTGAATGGATGCATCCAACCATGAAAATGGTATAAGAAATTCTAATGAATTTTATATAAAAAATTATTTCAATTTGCAACTATTACAAGGGGGAATATATTTTTTGAAAATGAATTAATGATTATAAGTGAATGACATTAAAGTATATACAGTATATATTAAATACATTTCATACAAAGTAAATTATTGCCTAAGGGAAAATTTGTGCATTTTTTTAGGTTTTATATAATTTTTGTGTTGGATTAAGTGTTTCCATCAGTTTACGATCATAGATATCACCAGAAGACAATGAAAAATTGCAAATACTAATTTGCTGTTCTTCAGATGTGTCAAAGTGCAAAAAACAGATATATGCAAACTGGGATTATCTTCATAATCATTATTAAATGGTGATGGTGGACAGGGCCCTCCGAGAGAAATTATCGGGCCTGTGACAAGTCTGTGGTCCGGGCTCCACTTAAAAAAGTGCATCACATTCCTTTAATAAAAAAGCCATATAAAACAATAAGCATTTATTTAAAAAAGGCAAACAATAAGTCCAAAATTCCATATATTACGTACTATGTTATATATAAAAAAGTTTATTTTGATACGACTGCTTTAGGTACTCTGTCGGCAACCTGCGAACTATCGGACACGTTATGTGACACTTCAGGCCCCACGGTCGGGCCCTTTTCGATGCCGGGCCCGTGACAAAAGTCACGGATGTCACCTCCTCTCGGCGGCCCTGATGGTGGATCCTCGATATTTTCGATTGAGTTGATTGTATCATCAAGAATTATTATTGCTGTAGATATACAAGTAGGAGTGGTGGAATTGGCGCTGTAGCTGCCGGCGGATGCTGTTCACTTCTTTTTTTGCATCAACCTTCAGTGTTTTCCAACATCCTTCGAATAATTAAATTATTCAACGATTCAATTTATTCAATTATTCAATTTAACGAATTTGTTGTATTCCTAGACTATAAATATAAGTGCAAATATTATTTAATTTTTAAAAATTAATTTTTGACAGGTATATCAAGCTATTCATAGAAATGTTTCCTTGAAAACAACACATAAAAAGTTTAATTTATAATTATGATAACAGACATTTCAGTTAATTTATATAAACAAAAATATCTTATTGGAATACTTCATAACAAAAAATATATTTTTAATGTCTTTCTACTGCTCCAGACTGCAAGAAGATCGAGTCGGAAGTGATGAAATAAATTCATCGTGAATGTTTTTCCAAGCATTTTTTTTATTGATGGATTTTATATCATAATCTTTATCTTCAATAGCAGAGTTGGCTTTAATTAGTTCAATTAACACGTTTTTTTCTTCCTCTGAGTAATTTTGAACGATTTTGCAGCACGAATGCTCGAATTTTACTGATCGTCACATGCGAAAATACTGATTGGTTAAGAAATTCAATTTTTTTAGTGCGAAACGTTAAGTCACAGCTTCGCTAGTCTCGAATTCTGAAATTCGTTCGCCGCGACGGCTTAATGAGCCCGCGGTCTGAAGCGAAACTTTGTTTCTGTAACCGGGCCTAAGTATTTCTATCAGCCAATGAATCAACTCTATTGAATCTATAAATGATTTTTTGCATGTAAATCGTGAAATGCTGATGTGTTTCAATAACATTTGGGCCAATATTTGATCATATAGCAATTTCTGATTAACAAATTTCGCTCTTCGAATTGGAATTTCTTTCGTTTCGAATATTAAATATATAGTATATATTTTTTCTTCTTTTTTAATCTTCGCATTTACTTTTTATTTCCTAAGAAAATCTATTAATATTTTATTTTGTTTAATTATTTTATTGATACAACAATTCCTTTACATGGAATATCAGTATTCTGAAGATATCTAAATTATCATGTACATCTCATATTTTTTTATATGAAGCGTACATAATGCTTTCAGAATCTTATTTTGCTACGTTTTAATATTTTGTTTTTCTGCCAAGGAAAAATAACATGTTACATTTTTTCTCAATAGATGGCACAACTGCGAAATATTAAATATTGCACTGTATTGTATAATACTCTGGAAACGAAAATCTTGAATTTAATTGTTAAAATACTTTAAAAATTAAAGAATATTAAAATTATAATGATAAAAAAGAGTAATCTCAAGGGACATGGTTTTATTAAAATACAGTAATCTGTTTTAAATTAATTGTTTTTATCTCGAAAATATAAAGGCTACATGCTAGCCATAATTGAAGCTCTATTTTAACAATAAAACATTAAAAAAATTTTTTATTTATAAATTACAAATTTAAAAGCTAACAATTGAAGATAATGTCGAAATTATGAAACAAAAGAAAATACGATATTTTCTGTTTTCATAATTTCGACATTAAAACATTTATTCTTAATTGTAATTACAGTAATTAATGAGAGATGATATTGATAAATAATAAATACTGTATTAACAGAAAGCAATTGTTAAAGTTTTTAATTGTATGAATATATTATCTTCATACATTAAATTTTTATATATAACAGTTAATTTATCTAGGAAATGTTCTATTTTTGAAATTACTGTGTAATAATATATATATTGTATATTATTAGTTAGTATACATTATTAGTATTATACATATATAATATACAGTACATATATATTATATGCAGCACTATATATAAGTTCATACAAAAATCAATGAATTATATAGATCAATTAATTAAACAATTTTATAGTAAAAGGAATAATTATAAGTTAAAAAACTTACAGAAAACATAACCGCCCTTCATTTTGATAGCCTACAAATAATTTTTTTGAAAAATCAATTTTTTTAAATAAAAACAGATAATAAGTTCAATCAGTTAAATGATCAATTGAATTACTTTAAATGATGCATAAGAATTAAAATAAATTTTCCATTAGGAGAATCTGTTTATGAAAAATAGCATTTATGACTTCAATAACTGCTCATATTTGATAGTTTTAATTTGGATTAAAAAATACTATATGTGGAAATAATAGAATTTTAATGATTTAATTCACGACAGAAGATATTAATCCTTTTCCTATCCATAAAAATGTTTGTGAAAAATGTCCTCAAGCTACAAATAGTAAATTTTGAAAAATATAAAAATTCCATGAAATTCCATAACGTATGTATGGAATCCATAGGGAATATGACATTAATAAAATTCTGAGTATTTTCACTTTTTCTTGCTACAAAAAAGAGGAAAAAAATAGATTAAAACAAATTATAAGAATCTTTGAACAAAAGAAAATTAATTTTCTTTGTAAAACATGCTCTGCTTTTGGGTAAAATTACAACAAAAGATGTCGAATAAAGAAAAAACTAATTGAATGTAAGAAATTATAAAGCAAATCTAAAAAAATTAATGGAAAATTTTCTGCTAAATTAATAAGGAAAAAATGTTTTTAGTTGATTACAGGAAATCATCATAAATATAGAAATAAAAACTAAGAAAAATTATCTTAAAAGCACAAAAAGTTAAAAAAGAAAGAATTTTGTATCTACAATTCAAAGATATAAATCTAAAAATATAAAACTTTATGCATAATAAGTTGTTGTTAATAGAAATTTTTAAATTTATAATGAAAAATATTTTGAAACAATAATCAATAATATGTATTAAAATTTTAAAATTTCATAAAAATTATATGTAGAAAACTAAAAATAACACAAATAATTTTATTTTATTTTTTAAATTTACCTTACAAGTTTAAAAAAGATGATAATGTTTCTATTTATTATAACATTTAAAAATATAAATACTTATTAAAATGAAAATAAAATTTTTGCAATAATATAGACACAATACAAATGTTCTGTATGAAATTTTAAGACTTCTATTAAAATAATAATTTTTTAAACATGATATGAAGATGAAGCTGGAAATTATAATGAATACGTTTTTCGTTTTTGTTTAGTTAAATCAAAATTTCCTCAAAATTTCACCTTAATATTCGTAAAGATAAAAATATGATTTTTTCCAGAAAAATATAAATAAGAAAAACATTCATCAAGAAAAAAAAAAAGAAGATACTAAGACTTATAACAAAAATTAAAGCACAACAAAATAAATCTTTAGCTTAGAAATGGATGTGAAAGTGCTTAATGCAATGATTGATGGTTCAGAAGTGGAAATATTAGACAAGAAGATAAAGATTCTCACCATGACGGAAATACACGAATCGAGAAAAGGATTGTTAAGATAAAATGATACAAAAGTCAAGATGTGAAGACGAAGAAAAATGCTTCAACTAATGTATTTGTGATATAACTTAAATTATTCAAATTAAAAGATTTTGACAATTTATTTAAAATGTAGTAGTGCTTATATATATATATATAGGATAAATACAATCGATACAAATGCTTATCGTTTTAAAGCTAATTAAAATTAATCAGAATATTGTATTTTGATAGGAAAAATGTGTAAATTAAATAATATTTTTTCAGTTAGTTTTCAATTTATTGTAAAATCATGTTAACTAAGAAAAATCAAATATTGAAATACGTATTGATTAAAATTTTAATTATTTTCTCCAATTTTCTTTATGAATATGATCTTATTACTTGATGTAATATCTAGCAAACTATTTAAACTAAAACTATCTAAAACTATCTTTTTTAAAGTTATGAATATGCTGTTTATGTAAATGATATTAAAACATCATTTATATAAACAAAGTAATAGAAAGGCACAACATTCATTTTATCTGCTCACTTTATTACATCAAAACTAGATATATTTAAACATTTTGGAAAATTTCAAAAGAGATAATTTAAATCATATAATATCTAAAATGAAATATATAGCAAATTCATAGGTGGTGGAGTTTTAATGATTTTTATATCCATCTTAACCTACGGAATTGCATTGATCTTATATGACAATCTTTTTCGAGTAATTTTTTTTTCATATCTAGATTTCATGCTTAATATCTGTAGAATTCGAATGCACGAATCCTATAAATATTCCAAACTTAAACAAATTCAGATATAAATTCATATAAATTTGGAAAATTTGATCTTTACATAATCTCAATAGGTTAATTTAGGTTAATTAGTCTCTGTTTCAGAACATACAATAGATTTGGCAACCATCACTGTAAGAATCAAAAGGAATGTTTGTATGTTGTCTTCATTAAAATAACTTCAAATGCTCTAAATACTCATACTGTAACATTTACATAATAATCTGGTTAAATATAGTAATCATATATATTTTGAACTAAAAAACTCTAATTTTTGATAATGAGAACTGTACTAAGTTTTGTTTCTAGGCCGCAAAATCGTGTGTATTTATTACTTTATACTTTAATTTTTGGAAACTCTTAACCTAGAATAAGAATATTATATTTAAATGCAACCACTGTTGTAGCGCATAAATCCAGATTAATTTTGGATGTGATGGAATTCCATATCAAATTATTGCTTGTAAAATATTGGGATCAATCTGACGTTTGCTCTTTCTTCTTTCTTCCATCCACATCCATTTCACTCAATAGATCCAAATTGGTTTATTTTAGTTTTGTTCGACCAAATTACTTTCACTCAATCTTACAGAATTCAATTTCTGGCTGAATTGAAAACCTAAGCCATTCTTCCTTACCTTTTCTGAGAGTTCTAGTTTGAACTAGGGATATTTTTGAGATACGGCTATTTGGTAAATAGAATTTATAAACTGCATTGGATTTTTCAGATATCCTACTTTATTAGTAGTTTAGAGTGGAAAATAAAATTTTGTCTTTGCTCAGGTAACAAAACACTCGCTCTCATTCGCCTTCTTCTTTCAATATTGAATGTTTTCAAAAGTATAACCATAATACTGTTCTGAATAAAGACAGATAAGGACCACATCGGTACTTCTTTCGCTAATCGGGCAAAACCAGCTCTCTTTATATGTTTTAATTGTAGGATTTGTCTACTTCATGCAGTTTTGGATTCACAGTGTAAAATGAAAATAAGTTTAATAAAATAATGGTATGAACAGAATAAAATATTCAAATGCATATAGAAATATTACATTTTACGTTCAGGAATATTATTATTGCATCTTGCACATTTTATCGGTGCTAATTATGATAGTTTTTGTTCTTTTATTAAATGTCAATTTTGCTATTGGCTATGTTGTTTCTGTATTAATTTAAATATTCGATTGAAAGATGAAATTCCACCCCTTTGTTCGGAATTTTAATAATTTACTATTATTTTTAATATAAAATTAATCTAATAATTAAAATAAACAATAATTAATATCGAATTATTTACTTTAATGACATAATAAAACAAAGCTATATACTATCAATTATTTGTCGTAAATACTATTCAGTATTTGAAGCATTTTGATAGGTGCTAGTGGTAATCTAGAAACAGTCGTTATTTCTCTTCTACCTCTTCATTATTGCATTCTTTAAATTCTCTTTTCATCATTTTCTCGATTTGATGGTGATTCCTCCCTTCTATAATTCCTACTAAATGCATTTGCCATTCTTTTCTACACTTTTTTATATGGTTTGTGTTATCTCAACTTGCATTATCAACTCTCGCAATTTTTCACTCTAAATTACATCATCTTCCATCCTAACTCTTACTTCCTTCTCCTCATTTTTCATTATGTTCTATTAAGGATTAAATTTAGAAAAATGCTTGAAAACTTTTTTTTCTGGTAATGGTGCTATTTTTATACATTAATCCGATTTTTCTGACAATTTTGCTAATGTATGTAATTCAAATTACCTATAAACATTCTTAGAATGTTTGTTAGAATATGTATTAAAAATTTCTTTTAAAAATTTAATAAAATGTTATTAATTCAATCAGAATTAAAAGAAAAAATTATTCCCGAGTAACTTCTGAATCTAACTATTTGCATATGATATAAGCCTAGAATAAATCACAGTAATATGAAAAAATTCTTAAATTAAAACTTCTAAAATATATTTAATATCCTTGTGATATTTAATATTAATTTTTTCCTCTTTCAAGTATCTTATATTATATTTATT
Source organism: Olivierus martensii (assembly GCA_000484575.1). Classification (NCBI taxonomy): domain Eukaryota; kingdom Metazoa; phylum Arthropoda; class Arachnida; order Scorpiones; family Buthidae; genus Olivierus; species Olivierus martensii. Next base: position 17,936 of record AYEL01038775.1, read on the forward strand.
AAAAAAAATAAATTTTATACAAAAACAAGTACTTACTTAAAAGAGCAATGTTTATATATTGCATTCTATAAAACAACATGAAAATTAATTTATATTTTATATAAATAAATGCTGTACTTTTCAGAAATTTGGTAGGCAAAAAAGTATATACAGGTATCACTCCTATAACACGACTTCCTACAACACGATTTTGCTCTAACACTATTTGAAAATTGAGGAAATCCTCATATAACACGATACTTCTACAACACGGTTTTTAACACATTTAGAAAATTACATTTACTCTCCTACAACACAAAACATTTTTCAATAATTTCTATAAATCCATGTTAGGAGGACACAATACACACATAAAATGCAATCATTGAGAAATACTTTGCTAAAACATAAATGCATTTTGCTAGTTGGCCACAAAAGGGACGATAAGCAGTTTATTTTCGATTTCGATTTGAAATTAAGTTAATTGGAGATCATTGAGTATTTTGTGTTCCAAACGTTCAGCTCTTGGATTAAAAATAAGATTTTATTATTCGATAAAGGAATGTGAAAGAGCAGAAAACTTTTTCATTCATAATTTTTTTTAGGTGTATGTTAAGGAACGATTGTTTTCTAGCAGATTGCAGCGGGTTAGATTACAAATTTTGTAAAGAGAGTAGAAGATACACCAACTTTAAATGCATAAATAAGTTCAGAAAGTGAAGTTGATATTGTTAAAGAAAAACATGTTCTGGTTTTAACGAAACAGTGGTAAGGAAGAAATAATTATTATATGAATGTTATATAGGCTGTATACTTTTTTCTTTCCTTTTGTTTTACACATGGTGTTTTTCAGAAACCTATCTATCGTGTTATAGGAGGAATACCTGTATTGTATATTTTATTTAGATAATTTTAATTAAAATTTACTTATTTAATTTTAAAATAAAATTAATATTGATAAAGAGAATATTGTACTGAGTTGTATGTATATAAGACAATAATGCAATGTTTATTCTGATGATCTCAGCAGAAATTGTTTTATTTTATTTGTTAAATAAGATGGCAAGTTAAATTAGAATAATAAAAATGTAATTATAATTTAGGCGATATAAATTTTAATAATGTTTTTTTCTTTTTCAGTCTATTATTTGACACTAATTGTTTTTCTTATAACGTTTTTACTATATGACATTATTGAATATTTTAAGGGTAGATTTTTTTAAATTTTCTTCGGGAGTAGCTGTTTATGAATAACGCCAACGGGCTACTATTAGGACACTGCCCTGCTCATTGGAAATATCCCTTTGGTGCCTCTTCAATGGAGAAATAATAGAACTTGCTACTTTAGCTGATAGCATACATTCCTATCTTTGCACAACATTAATTATATTTTCCTTTCTTTTGTAGTCATTGTCATTTTTCCCTATCTCTCTCATTTTAGTTGCGTAGTTCATCTTCGAAACTGGGTTTTAGAGATTTGCTTTTCTTGCAGAATTGGATTGGTAGAAAATTGATAGAAAAAGCATTGGAGCATTTGATCCCTTTTGTAGAAGTCTTTGAGATTTTACATGTTTTTTTTCTTATCCAAAAATAGGATATTTTGATAAAGTTATTTAAATTCAGTGTATTTCCATAATCCTAGAAGGAATATTTTCATTTAAAATACTTTAGGTTATTTTATAGGATTTTACGTCTTTTTAAGAAATTCAAAACTTTTAATTTAATTTATGGAAAGTCAATTTATTTAAATTTATTCTTAAACTTTAGTTTTTAAAAATAGAGTGGTTATTTTTTTTAATTTGAAAATAGTAATTTAGTTTTTAAAATTTTAAATATTAAACACCTGTCTACCATTACATATTTTATCAATATATAATCGTACACGTTAAATGCGTTGAAATTTATTTAAAAAATATATAAAAATGCAGCGTACTGCATATCAAATTAATAAATTTAATATAGGTATATGTTAAAATTTAATTTATTAATCTTTTAATTGCTTTTTTTTATTATTGATATGTAAGATTTATGAATTTTCTCGTGCTTTTAAATAATGACACAAGCTTAAAATTGCTACACTGATTTATGTTACTTGATATGGTTTTAAAAAAATTAATGAAAATATAAAAATTAATATTTATTTAAATTCTACGATAGAAACAGTAGAATATTTTACAACAATGACCCGATAAAAGAAAGGTTAATAAGAGATCATTAACATAATTGTTTTTCCTTTGTCATCATTTCTAAAGAGTATTTTGTGTCTATCTTTCTAATTATCCTGAAAATTTCCTCAGAGTATCACGAAATGGCATTTTCCTGTGGGGGAAACATCACCTGTTCTTCATTCAATGTACTTTCGGATGTAATTTAACTTTCAAATTTATCCCAAACTCTTTCTGAGGACAAGTTAATGCTCGACTTTTGAATAATAACAAGAGAATAATAGTAAATGTGATTTCTGTGAAGTAAGAATAACATTTTCTTCTAAAGAAAAAAAGGACAAAATATGCAGGTGTGGAGTGACGTGTTTATTATTTATACATATGTATAAATGCAAATATTTTTAAAGAAGTAAAAAAAGGATGAGAAGAATGTAGTTACAATGAACGATCTGTAATGAGTAATGACAGAATGAGTTATAGAGGCATAAAATTAAATGTTGTGTCATGTTAAATTTTAATTCTGTGTATTAATTTAATAAAATATGCTAATTATAGCTATAAATGTTTATAATTCTAATATAATATCATATAAATTATTTATTATAAAATATAATAAACTACGCGTTATAATGAACAAAACAATGTTTTAAACAATCATATATTTAAATAAGTATTATTATAATTATTTTTGGTATTTTCTTAATATAAAAATTATCATCAATAAAATTTGTAATATTTTATTGATGATAATTAATTATTTCCTTTCCAAGTCATTGTTATTTTTTAACTGATTCAATTTCCACTTTTGAGAAAATAATTATTTAAATAATGAATTTCCATATCAACTTCACTAATTTCTAACTTTCAACATTTATAACTGATAAGCTTATTCGTTTCAGTGGTTTTGTTTACGACTGACAAGAATTGTGATAACGGAAATTAGTTTGGATCAGCTAATATCTGACTAACAGCATCGATTTTTTTATATTTTTCATGCAATTTAAGTCAAATTAATTCAATTTTTCCTATTAATTAATTAAAGAAATATGATTTAAATTAAATAAATGGAAACTGAAAAACAATTTATAAAAATATAGTTGCAATTGCATTAAGTATGACAAACAAATACAAAACTTGAATAAATTAAATTTAAAAATAATTGATTATAATTACATTAACTGAAAACAACAAATTTTATCATTTTTATTTTTATAATCACATTTATTAAAAATAATTTGTTTTTTAAATCTTATTAAGTTTAAAAAAAAATTATAATTTTATTATACAGTATCTTTTTTTAATACAAAAATTTCAAATTGTTTTTCAGGATCAGATCAGTTCATCTTCTCTTCTTTTTATCTTAAAAACAAATACAACAGTCCTCAGGAGGAAAAAACTTTTATTTTTGGTGTTTTCGGCTAAGTATTCGAATCATCAACATGCAAACATACAAACTACATATGTATACGTTTGTAGAACAGAAATTAGAGTAGATTAGTTTATTCTTAAAAGCTGTTGCGGGCCTATTTGTTTATAAGGATATTTTAAACAAGTAAATAAATCATGTTTGCTGTTGAATTCAGACATAATTATATCTCTCGGAAAGGTCGATCATAGGAACACAAACAAAAATAATTAATAATATTTAAAGGTTAATAAAAACTGCATCATTGTTTTTTTTTGTTTCGGATATATATATTTTTAATTTTTCCGCATAAAATTCATAATCTTTTATACTTAAGTTAATTTTATTGCATTCATAAGAATAATTCTAAAGGCATTTTTATTTCTAAATAACTTTTACTTTTTTATTTTACTTTAAAATCAGGTCAGAGAAAATTAGATCGATTCACACTCTTAACAATAGTGTGAACCGAATTTATTCCGACTTCCTGCCTTATTAGTTAGTAGGATGTTGTTTGCGTGATAGAAACGTTTCAATCTTTCTTCTGCAGATGATGTTTAAATGAAAGTATTTTCATTCTTTGACTCCTTTTATTTGTGTAAGAAACTCACGCTCTGAGTTTCTTCTCTACATGCCTGCGTGTAATAAAAGAGCAAAACTCGAATGACATCAATTTTCTAAGTAATTGTTTATAGAAGACTATTAAGTCCAAACAAAGAACGTAACTAGTTTTTCCTGTCAGTTTAATGAGATGGAAGAAGTAATTAATGATTACTTTTATCCTTCAATCCATTCATTGAATGAACGATATTTATTTAATTTATTAAAAATTACATATCAATTTTTTATTAAACTATAATATATCTTAATTAAAATACATTGAAGATCATAAAATTTCTTGAATTAATCAGGAAAATTTTAAAAAATCTTTCTTCCTTTAAAAAATCGAAATATAACATCATAAAATAGACTAATCATTGAAATTTTAGATATTTTTAAATAAAAGTTTTAATTTTCTATTTTTATTTGTAAATTTAAACATTTTTTTAATAATTTATCTTTTTATCTAGAGAAAATATTTGAGATGGTATTAGCACAGAAAATAATTCATTATGCATTGTAGAAAATATCTATCATCAATCGTGATAAATATTAAACATTTATTATTAATGCAAAATAAAAATTAATAAATTATTTAATCAGATAATATTAAATGCTATAATTTTATAAAAATGGAAAATAAGTTAATAAACATGAATAATATAAAAGTAGAAAAGAAGGAAAACCAATAGTTGATCAGCTTATTTTTAAAAATTAATGAGCCATCCCTTCTATAATTACTCTATTAATTTTGTAGACGTTAATGATGGTGACAGATCGAAAAGAAAGGTCATTTAAAAAGAAGATAATGGCAAATTTACACTTTTAAACTCACATATCTTCATTATTACTAGGTATTGATATAATTCAGAAGCGAAATCATAATGCATGCAGCATTATTATTTCGCTTTTTCTTTGTTATTTTTGTCTTTCTGGCAGTAAATTAGATTTATTTAGCATATATTTTTCCCTTCAAATATGCGCGAAAACATTTTCTAAGAAAATTTAAATTTCTTTTTTAAGTGATTAATAGCAAAGATGATGAAGACGTCATCATCGCATTATGTCTTACCAGTTAGTGGAATCTGAAAGTACAAATACGCTATACAGAAATTTATCGATTTTCGCAAATTAATACATTAAGTGACGATAATCTTATTACAATTAAGTAATTTTGTATTTCAAATTTTAATTAAATAACTTTAAAACAACAAGTAATCAAACTCTATTTATATGTTAAAACAATTTAATTTTTCGACATTTTAAAGCTAAATTTCTTAACAGCTTTAATTAGATCTTTATTTTTTAGATATTTAATCTTTACTCTGAATATTTCCATATTTTATAGAATATAAAACTTTTAAATAATTCTTTCCTAAACAAAATAAAAGCATTAACTTAATCTAATACAGTACATATTTTTAGAAATTAAATACCTTTCTGAAAATATTTAGTCTTTCTTTTAAGCTATATAAATTAACGAAAAAATAAATTTTAAAAAAGGATTAGAGGACATTCATTACATATCATTATTATTTAAACTATTCTGAAGTATAAATAATATATTAAAAATTCAAACAATAATAATTTTTCAACATATTTTAATTAAATTTAGACTATTTACCGTAATTTTAATAATTTTTTAAATTATATATTTAAATTAATATATTATTTTTTATATCTACTTTCCGAATGGTGCTTATAATATAATCAGGTTCTCTACCTGTACCTCATTTATAGTTTATGAATTAGTATATTTTTACGAAACTTGGTAGTTATATTCTTCCGTTAGGTGTCACTTAAATGTCGTATTATTTAGAGAGCCTACAAGCAGAGAGTGGCCATACGAGGATTAGTCGCCATGTCTTTTCCAAACGTATCCTCTGGTGGATCTTAATAATATTTCAGAACTTCATTTAAATTGAATAATACTTGCATGAGATATTGCTTCACCACATTTGAAATTCTTTTCTCTTATAAAATAATGCCAATAATATTAATCCTATATTGATAATTTTTAACATCTTGATTCTCTTATGAAGAACTTCATTCTCTATATCTATGATGGACCAGCAATTTGATGTTAATTGTAATAAAAAATTTAAAATATTTTTTAATTTCTTTTTATTACAATTAATATTGAAACTCAGAAATGAAAATAAAAAAAATTATCACATTTCTATAATATTAAATCATATTGTTATTTAGTGAATTGAATTTGTTCAAATTTAATTATATTTAAATGTAGAATAATTATCATCTTCCAAAATGACAAATTCTAAACAATATAATGATTTTGAAAAATACCTTTAATGCTAACAATAAGAGGAATGTTTCAACACTATAGAAGCCTCTATCAACAAAATCTCCCATAAACAAATAATTAGTATCAGGAACATCACCACCAACTTTAAATAATTCTTTTAAGTCATAAAACTGTCCATGAATATCACCACACACCTAAAATTAATTCAATTTTAAATACATTTAAAATATTATTTTAAAATTTATTTTTAAATATCAAATGCATTTAATTTAATTATTAAATTAAACATTTATTTATTAATTAAATCTAATAAAATAAAAATTAAATTGGTAGTACAGTAAAATCTTGTTAATTCAAAGTACTCATTAATTTGAAATAAGCTATTGTCCCCAGTTCAAAATATTGAATTTTTGATTGTAATTATGATTGATAATTCAAACTACAATTAATTTTTAATTCAAAGCTGCATTCTAGTCCATCAATGATTTAAAATTTGCATTATTCAAAATTATTCTGTGATAAATTAGTTAGGAAGATTATTTATAGATTTGGATAAAAGATACTGCAAATATCCATTAGATGGCTGTAGAGCAGGGAGATAATCAAAAAAATACCATTGTTAAATATATTCTTCAAACACAAGATATTGCTTATTCCATTACTCTTCTTTCAAAAGTGAAGATTCCATACAAGAATTTGATTTTATAAAAATGCAAGATATTACACTGCCTGAACAAATCACACGAAAATAATAACAGCACTAAGGCAGGAGATAATTTCATAATTTGTACTCTGAAACTTATCTTAAGTTGCTATGGTAACTGTTTTGTAATGTTAAAAATGTTTTGTGTGTTCCATAGAACTTGTTCCGGTATTATAGTTTAATTTGTAGCTGATGAGGATTTCAAATAAATCGAAAGCACTATTTATTTCTAAATGTTGTTTTTTGATTTTTAAGTAATGAAATTATCTCTTGCCTTGGTGCTGTTACTATTTTCGCGGAATTTGATTTTATTACTCTAAAATATAATTTGGAGAATATTAAATAAACATAAAAAACTAAATCATATTCTGAAAGAATTATTGGGATTATAGTAGAATACTCGAAAACTTGGTGATAATTTAGAAATTTAATTTTTTATTTTGTGTTAATCTGGAATTAAGATTATAGACATAAAAATGAATGTAGAAAATTACCATAGCATACAAATATTGTATGTTTTATTTAATAACACAGCTTAAAATAGTATTTAATCATTTAATACATAAAATGAATATGATCATTTTGGAAAATTGATTTTTTTTAATGTAATCTTAATATATAGTAATGCATAAATATAGAAGAAACAAGATATAATGCATTTATATACAGGCATACCTTGTTTTACAGTATTTCACATACAGCACTTTAAAAATAAATGGGCCTTCTGAAAAACTGGAAGCGTGAGACATGGAATTAAAC
>AYEL01038776.1:0-30052 GCA_000484575.1 Olivierus martensii
CGATAATTTCTTATAAATATTTCTTCTGGCCACTCAAAAGGATTTGATCTATCTCTAAATACCCTTTCTCGTCTCATACTTCGAGAATTTTCAAGATATTAATACAGAAGTAGTGAGGCCATGACCATTCGCAAGCTTTAACAGCAACTTCTGGCATCGATAACTTTACCAAAACTGTGACGTCACCTCCACTAGCAAAGTTGTCGTTATTTTGTTTATGCAACGGAAACTAACAAGATGTAGGCGGAGTTAGCAACTAACGGTCCGCAATAGTTTTATGCAACCAGGCCTTTATCCTCTGGTGGATCTTAATAATATTTCAGAACTTCATTTAAATTGAATAATACTTGCATGAGATATTGCTTCACCACATTTGAAATTCTTTTCTCTTATAAAATAATGCCAATAATATTAATCCTATATTGATAATTTTTAACATCTTGATTCTCTTATGAAGAACTTCATTCTCTATATCTATGATGGACCAGCAATTTGATGTTAATTGTAATAAAAAATTTAAAATATTTTTTAATTTCTTTTTATTACAATTAATATTGAAACTCAGAAATGAAAATAAAAAAAATTATCACATTTCTATAATATTAAATCATATTGTTATTTAGTGAATTGAAATTGTTCAAATTTAATTATATTTAAATGTAGAATAATTATCATCTTCCAAAATGACAAATTCTAAACAATATAATGATTTTGAAAAATACCTTTAATGCTAACAATAAGAGGAATGTTTCAACACTATAGAAGCCTCTATCAACAAAATCTCCCATAAACAAATAATTAGTATCAGGAACATCACCACCAACTTTAAATAATTCTTTTAAGTCATAAAACTGTCCATGAATATCACCACACACCTAAAATTAATTCAATTTTAAATACATTTAAAATATTATTTTAAAATTTATTTTTAAATATCAAATGCATTTAATTTAATTATTAAATTAAACATTTATTTATTAATTAAATCTAATAAAATAAAAATTAATTAAATTGGTAGTACAGTAAAATCTTGTTAATTCAAAGTACTCATTAATTTGAAATAAGCTATTGTCCCCAGTTCAAAATATTGAATTTTTGATTGTAATTATGATTGATACTTCAAAATACAATTAATTTTTAATTCAAAGCTGCATTCTAGTCCATCAATGATTTAAAATTTGCATTATTCAAAATTATTCTGTGATAAATTAGTTAGGAAGATTATTTATAGATTTGGATAAAAGATACTGCAAATATCCATTAGATGGCTGTAGAGCAGGGAGATAATCAAAAAAATACCATTGTTAAATATATTCTTCAAACACAAGATATTGCTTATTCCATTACTCTTCTTTCAAAAGTGAAGATTACTATAGATTTGGATAAAAGATACTGCAAATATCCATTAGATAGATGGCTGTAGAGCAGGGAGATAACCAAAAAAATACCATTGTTAAAAATATTCTTCAAACACAAGATATTGCTTATTCCATTACTCTTCTTTCAAAAGTGAAGATTCCATACAAGAATTTGATTTTATAAAAATGCAAGATATTACACTGCCTGAACAAATCACACGAAAATAATAACAGCACTAAGGCAGGAGATAATTTCATAATTTGTACTCTGAAACTTATCTTAAGTTGCTATGGTAACTGTTTTGTAATGTTAAAAATGTTTTGTGTGTTCCATAGAACTTGTTCCGGTATTATAGTTTAATTTGTAGCTGATGAGGATTTCAAATAAATCGAAAGCACTATTTATTTCTAAATGTTGTTTTTTGATTTTTAAGTAATGAAATTATCTCCTGCCTTAGTGCTGTTACTATTTTCGTGGAATTTGATTTTATTACTCTAAAATATAATTTGGAGAATATTAAATAAACATAAAAAACTAAATCATATTCTGAAAGAATTATTGGGATTATAGTAGAATACTCAAAAACTTGGTGATAATTTAGAAATTTAATTTTTTATTTTGTGTTAATCTGGAATTAAGATTATAGACATAAAAATGAATGTAGAAAATTACCATAGCATACAAATATTGTATGTTTTATTTAATAACACAGATTAAAATAGTATTTAATTGTTTAATACATAAAATGAATATGATCATTTTGGAAAATTGATTTTTTTTAATGTAATCTTTCTTAAAATAGTATTTAATCATTTAATACATAAAATGAATATGATCATTTTGGAAAATTGATTTTTTTTAATGTAATCTTAATATATAGTAATGCATAAATATAGAAGAAACAAGATATAATGCATTTATATACAGGCATACCTTGTTTTACAGTATTTCACATACAGCACTTTAAAAATAAATGGGCCTTCTGAAAAACTGGAAGCTTGAGACCTGGAATTAAACCCAGACTTCCAAGGTAGTGAGTGAATGCTTTACCATGCAGTTATCCAGCCAAGATTTTACGCCTAGAATTATTGTGCACATGAGACCTGGAATTAAACCCAGACTTCCAAGGTAGTAAAAGTGAATGCTTTACCATGCAGTTATCCAGCCAAGATTTTACGCCTAGAATTATTGTGCAAAGTGCCTATTACCAAAACAGTTATTTAATATTATAGCATAGATTGTTAAATTTAGCTAATAATGATATTTGCTTATAATCAGGTCATCATGTACCAAATGGGCAAAGGGAAATAGTTTTAATATTATTGTTATTCTAACAAGTAAGCCTAAGTAATTCAACTTTGAATATAAGCTATAGTTAGCCTCCAAATTTTCCAAGATTTTAATATATTGGCACTATAGGCCTAGTATATTTAGGCTAATATAAGTTTAACGTGTCAAAAAACTTGTATAGCTACTAAATTATTCTAATATACAGAAAGCTTTATTAAAATATCAGCTCTTTTATATCTTATAGTAAAAATTTTAAAATTTATCAAACAAAATCAAAATTAAGTATTACTTATTGCATCATATTCTGTTCTTAGAGAAAACTATTGTAAAGGATGTTAAAAAATAAAACTAAAATAACAAAAATAGTTTTGAAAATTTTCAAAATTTAAGCAATACATTGTAAAAATGAAGAAAAAATAAATTAATATCAGTGTCATTAGGTCTATCTGAAATTTGTAGTTTTATTTTTAAAATAAAACAACAAATTTAATAAAACAAACTACAAAATTAATAAACACAACATACAATGTTAAACAACTACGTCATTTAATAAGATCATTTACCTTAATTTTCGATAAAGGTTAGATGATAAACGATATATCTCGAAAAACTAACGTTAAAGCATACAAATCCAATACAGAATATAGTTTGTTTGGAAAAACTGATGGCGGCCTGAGTCACGTGACTGTAAGTGTCTAATAAAAAATTATTACCTGTATGGCCACTCTCTGGTTGTAGGCTCTCTAGTATTATTTAACTCTCTAGCTGTAACCATTTAAAAATGGTGGACAATTCAAACTTTTGAGATATTGTCTTAATATATCCTAAGCTACTCGTTTGATTTTTTTATGAAAGTTAGGAATATAATCGAATCATTTAGTGTGATCTTGATGGCTCATCAACTAATTCTTTATACGCAACTATTAAAAAAATGTTGTCGTTGAAATTTAAAAATTTTCTCCCTAATAAACTTTTGAACTATTTGATTGATTTTTATAAAATTTAACAGTATAATCAAGCCATTAATATCGAATATTAAAGTGATATTAATCTTGTAGATCTGCCTAAAAATGGAGGATATTCAATCTTCTGCGCTTTCCCTTGTAATAAAAGATTTACAGCATTAAGATTTATATTTTATATAATAGTCACAAGATAGCGCTAAGCATAAAAATAGGAATAACATATGATATATCTATATTGTTTCTGCAGTTTCTACACTATAATATATTTATGTTAGTGTTTATATAGATTAATTGCATTTGAATATTATTCAAGCAGTACTGAATATGTCAATTAGTATATAATAATAATAATATATTTATAACTACATTAGTAAAGTATTGACTATAATATTATTTTATCGTCAATATTATACTAATTCTAAATTATGGAGCTATTTAATAGATTTTTATGATATTGAATATACAAATTATGCTATTGAAAATTATTTGTACATATATTTTAATCACTTAACTTTAAATTTTTCCAAAATAAGGGGCATATTCGGAAAATAGGTGATTAATTCTTTCCAGAAATGCTTGTGTAAATTTTGTATTAATGCAGCATAATTTTGGGGCGTTTCCAGTTGTAAAGAATTATAAAATCTTTTATTTGTAGTTTAAAATCCATTATAACGTTTTAATAGACAAAAATTTAAATAAATCATGATTATTAATGAATTTATTAATAATATTTGAAGTTTTATTTATTATTCCATAAAAAAATTATTACATTAAAATTCAAAAACTTAGACTGATTTGCGACAGACATTATTATATTCTTAATATCTAATATTTAGTTAAATTTTACTAAACTTTTCTTCGAATTTATCACATCATCAAATTTCCGAAGTTAAAGCGCAATATAAATCAAATTACTTAATTATATTATCAGAAATGCTAATTTAGTTAAAGAATATTAATACCCACATGAGTAATCTTTCCATGATGATGGTTATTGATTGACTGACATTAAAAATAAGGAAAAACATGAAATTATTAAAGTTTTATAAATATTTAATATTTTATTTTTGAAAAAATATTTTAATAAAACTTATTCTAGTAACTCAGTTTTCTATGAATCTTTCTTTTCAATATAAGTTTGGATGTTAAACCGTATAAACATGAAAAATTCTAGTTAATCTTATTATTAAATTAAGTTATATGCTATAGTCTACAACAGTTATACTGTATAATTACAAACAGATAAAACTTAAAAGAAAAAGATAATTCATAGCTTATCTCTATTATATTGGATTTATCTAACTGTTATATAATTATAATTCTGCTAATAATAGTGTTATCTGAAATTATACATAATTTTTCCGTTCTTATCATCATTTTTAAATCAATAGTATCAAAATACTATTTTTACCTCAGTTATATTTTCTATAGAAGAAATGAGAAAACTGCATAAACTTATTTTCCATTCTCTTATTATGAAATATTTAATTATTAAATTAATTTTTTACTGAAATAAATTAATTTCAAATAAGATTTTAATCAATTATAATCTAATATGATTATACTCGTTTAAAATTTTAATTTTAATCAATTATGAAAACAGAAATACATTCTATTTTACTGATTTTGTAAAAATTTAATCTATTCTATAATTTTAATTTATCTTGCAGAAAATTTGTAAAAATTAAAAAAGAAACCAATAAAATGAAAACATACGTTTATCAAGTTAACAAAAAGCAAATTAATATTTTCAAAATTGAATTAAATCGGTAAGTAATTAACTTTTATTTTGATTAGATTTAAACTCATAATCAATGATAATTTTCGCTTCTTGAAAATTTTAGTTCTTCAGACCGATTTATTATTTAATTATTAAATCAAAGGAAATATTTCAATATAGTTTAATTACTCTTTCCAGAAAAACACATTACTAAAAGAGAAAGCAGAGAAGAAAGTAGCCACGTCTTCTCCCAATCAATCAGCTGAGCACTCACTCTAAGGATAAAGTCCATCACCTCATAATAACTCTATAGTAAAGTGCAGGCAATCATAGAACTTCTCTGACCTCCTGGGGAAAGAATTGCGTTATGTGCTTAGAATAATGTAGACTCTTCTTCATTCTATTTTAGTTCGATTTTGCCAATCTAGGAATGAAAAAATGTAAAAAGAAGAAAAAGGATGCGAATAAAAAATTCTTATTGTAAACATAGATGATTGAGGAATTCTTTCCAATATTTTTCTTAGTACTGTTTGTGCCAAATGTTATATTTCCGCTTTTGATAGCTGATAGTTTTCTCGTTATATCCTTTTCTGAATTGTTTATTTAGGTTTGTAACTGCTTCAATTGATAAGAAATAACCAATTCTAGGAATTAATCTTTCTTATCTTTTCAAGGAAATTATTGTGATATTTTAAATTTAGTTGTCAATCCTGAACATATCAGGAACCGAGTGAATCACATATATGGCTATAAGAGAAACCTGATGGAAAATTTATCGGCTAAAGCTTAGTACTTTATTTAGAATGTCTGAATAAATTCAAGGATTTACTGTATTTAAAAATTGTAAAAAAGTTATCAAATTTAATAAAATAAATATAGGAATCAGAAGATATTTAAATTTTATGAGAAACTATGAAATATGTAATTTAAATCTGATGATCTTTAGAGTTACTTTTGTAACTTGTTAATATTTTATTTTCTGATAGAGTAAAGATCTATAAATAATCACAAAATATTTTTTGCTTCTGTAGCATGAAAGATTTATTTTCGTTACGAATTTATGAAATTCGACAAAGTGCTGTTGGAATAAAATAACAAGATTAATTCTATCATTCTGGAACTAAATAGAATTTAATTTAATTAAAAAAATAATATATCATAAAACCAAAATGAACGTTCTACTATTAATTACTCCAATATATTCCAACTGTCTGTATCATAGATCTATACGAGTTGCTTTTGATTCATTAATATCCTTAATGAATTTCAGAATGGATTATAGGATCTAAAATAATTAAAAAGTTCACATATGTATCTGAAAATGCTTTCTTTTAGAGTTATAATCCATGAAAGACAAGAATCTTAATAAAATTGTTTTATTTTTGGAATAAAGTTAGGAAATACTTCTAAACTACTTACGTGATCAAAATTTCTCTTCTTCCTGAAATATATTTCAGTTTAACATAGAGTTTGGATTCCTATTATCCTATCACTTTTATTGTATTTTCATTTGCTAACATTATAACTTTTTGAATTTCGTTGGAATATGAATCAAAAACAAGACATTCTTCAAATTTCAATTTTGAAAAAATTATTTTATTATTTATGATCTTAAAAGTTTTAAAATGTAAAAATGTATGAAAGTTTTTCATGCATTTGCTATTTAATTTAGAATAATGATTACGAAAAGCGTGATAAATTTTTATAAATTTCATATATTATAGGCCTATCATAATAATCTAAGAATCATAGTGTTACATAAACATTGATAAAACATTTAGCACACATCCGTCGAAAAAAGTGCTGCTAATTAGCATACAGTAACTTAGCGAACTAGCAAGATAACTAAAGAAGTTGTTCACCTTGTAGCAAGATCAATGGCTGAAGTAGTAGTACAATGGTTCGATATTTTTTAAACAACTCATTAATGTTTAAACATTTTCGCCCTGATATTATCTATATTATGGGCTATAACTGTTGATTAGTAATACAATTCACGATAAATTTAGAATGCGTCAATTTTTATCGCACTTTTCTTATTAACCTATTAGCACGCCAACAAAAACAGCCGAGCATTCATTAATAGTCCATCTACTTCAATGAAAACAGTTGACTTTTAACACTGATGTAATCGTATTATCTTACTAGTCGTTCACAATATCTGATTTTTTAATAGTCAATTTTTTATAGAATTTAAAATCTTATAGTTAATACATGTTGACTACATATAATTACTAATATTGCTTAAGGACTTAAAGTCTTCTTTTCAAGTCTTGTTGAAAATCAAAGGGAACTCATTTTCATAACCATTTTATGAAAAAACCTGCACTACTCTTTGATTTATTAAAAGAACTAAAAAAAAGAGTTGATGTATTAAAATTTTAACTAATGCAAGAATATTATGCTGTTGATAT
This sequence comes from Olivierus martensii, assembly GCA_000484575.1. Classification (NCBI taxonomy): domain Eukaryota; kingdom Metazoa; phylum Arthropoda; class Arachnida; order Scorpiones; family Buthidae; genus Olivierus; species Olivierus martensii. Next base: position 7,749 of record AYEL01038776.1, read on the forward strand.
AAATTACTCTATAAAATAACTAACTAAAAATCAAAATAATTTTATTAGAACAAGATTTTGACATTAAATTTCTGAGATTTATATTGTTTTTCGTCAATAATGTATTAGGATTTATTGATAAAGAATATCGGCTATTCATCAACATATACACTTGTTTTTTTTTCTTTTTGATATTTTCAAATGAGAAAATAAATAAATGGAATGCTGCCAAAAAAGTAAAAAAATTAAAATTTACAGGTTATTCATCTTTTATCTCATTTAATATTCTTTATACAAATTTTATTGAATAAATTATCGTATTTCATCGAAATTTTTAGAATATCAATTCAAAATTAATATATTTTTTTTTTATAAATTTAAAATTCAACTTAGAACTTTTTCATTTTTTGTCTATGAAAAATTACTTTTCATTGTCAGCTTAACCCATTTCTTAAAACAAATATTCCATACTTTAATGTTTTTAAGTGTTTCAGTGAAGAGAAGAAATATGTTTTCTGTGAAGATTCCTTGCCTGCAAATCTGTCGTTTATTGCAGGAAACTCTCTTAACGCTTGCAAAGCAAAGCGTATCTCTTATTTTAAAGAAAATAATAACTTTCTTAACGGCAAAAAACAATTCAGAAAATTTATTTATATTTATCTTTTTTCTTTCATATTATTTTGCTAATGTTTTGAATTTATTATGGATATTTTGAATACGAAAATTTTATTATATAAATTTGAAATAGAATATTGGTTATAGAATATTCAAATGTTGACAAAAATTTGCGTTGGAAATGCCCTTGAAGATGCACCAGTTGATTGTAACTAATGGTAATTTTTTCTTCCTAAAATAGTTACCATTCATCATTATATAAACTGCTATTTATTATTGTATCTTCTAATGGATTCACTGATACAAATTGATGATAAAACCAGAGAATCTCTTAATACCTCTTAGTTTTGATAAGATAAACAATTTTATTGAAGAATGATGAGCAATTTAAGGATGATATATAGGGCAATTTGATTTTATCTGTATTTTATAGAAGTATTGTTCTATAGAATTTTGATTTTTTCAATTTATGATGAAAAATTCTAAATCTACTATAGCCGTATATATAATAAAACGCAGTATTCATATTTTTAGGTAATTTATGTAAAATTTATTATTATTGTTTATCAAGAAAAGTAAATATATTTTATTACACAATATTAATAAATATTATATATAAATATATCAGAGACTATAACTTAAAAATTGACTGATATATGGGTTAAAGGTACTTATAAGAGAAAAAAACTGTATGTCTTCAAACAGTTTTAAGTATGACTGAAAACCAGGGAATAATTTCTTTCCTTATTTAGAAAACAAAATTTAAATCATCAAGAATTCTAAGTTCTATCCGATGTTTAAATTGACATATCTTTAAATCCTACTAATACCATTTATGTCCAGTAAGTTTCTAAATATAGTAACTCTTTAAATTTTAAATTAAATGTATAATCATTTGTTCTGTAAGATCATTGGATAAAATTTCCATTAAAACTTTAAAAGAAAATAAAAATTTATGGACTATCCTAAATTATTCTTTACAGCCTATGGTGGTAGAAAATTTCAGAGAATCGCAAGTCTATAGTGTGTGACTTGAAATCGTTAGAAGTGAGTTATGGTTACATAAAATATAAATATTTAAAATTCAAGTGCAGTAAATTTATAAATGGAAAATATACATATAAAATAAAACAAATCTATCACATAAAGTTTGAATGAAATGTTGATAAAAAGTTTTTAATATTATAAGTTCATTCTATAATTCTTGAATATGGTTAAAGAAAACTTTTTCAGGATTTATGTTTTAGAAACTCATATATAAAAGTTTTGAATTTTTCAAACAATAACGAAAACATTTAAATTTCAATAAAATTCTAGTACTGTTTTTCATGCTACTATTAATAAAAAATTAATAATTAACAATTCAAAAATGTAATGGATATTTCAATACAATTCTAGTCTGGAGACCTTGCAAAAACATTGCTTCGCTTCACCAACTAAAATACAATGCATCTAAAGAAAGAATATCTGCGACATTGAATTATATTTGAGATATTTTCAATACAGAATAGAGTATAATTATGTTTTTAAGAAAGACGTTGCTTAAAATAATGAAAAATGATATCCATTAAATAAAGAAAACTTAATTTCTCAACTGACATGATTATAATTCCATAAGTTACCGTATATTTTATGAAATCCGAATACAACTAGCAAAGTTTTAATTAATGCAAATTAAATTTATGTTGTTATCTTGTTCTCTATAATTTTATTTCTAGATAATAATAATAAAAATTTTATTATTTTGTTTGTTTGAAAATTTATTATTTTATGCCTTATTCAATAATATTCGTTCAGAAAGTAAAGCTATATTTCTACTACCAAACATTTCGATATTTAGAATATCAATTATAATAGCAATAATAATTAGTATTTTATAATATTTCAATACCATATTCAAAAATAATGAATTTGTTAATTTTTGAAGAGCAATTCGATTAAATTTAATAAACAAAAATTGCAATAATGATTAAAAATAATTTTAATAATGATTCAATCGTAATAAACCGTGTTTATCTGAATTATCTGAATTACCTAAATCTTTAATATATTTTTTAATAATAATAATAAACTATGATAAAAAGATTATCTTAGGAAATGCTTATTAAAAGATCATGAAAATGATTTTTATGTAATTTTTTTATTGTAAGTGATAATTATTTTAAACAATAACAATTATTCAAACAAAAATTCGGTGATTAATTCAAACATTAGCAAATTGATTTTGTTTAATTTAATCATAAAATTTGTGTTTGAATACATATCTACTGTCATATACAGTATGTATAAAATTTGATTATAATTTTACTGTCAATTAAAAATAATTAGACTTATAAACTAAAGACTAAAATTGATCTTTGACTTAATAATTAGATCAAAACATTATTGTTTGATAAAATGTCAAACATTTATTATGATATTTATTTATTAATTTCGAATTTAAATTGTTTAAAAATATATTATTAAATTTGAACCATATAAATGAAATTTATTTAACAGAAATAAAATAAAACTTTAAAGAATTGAAGCCTAAATGAGAAATAAAAAACTTTAAACTAAATAATTTTATATTTTTAAATTGATTGATTAAAAAACTTTCAGATAGAATATTTGATAAAATAATAAAAAATTATAATAATTTTGATATAGGATAAGTATGTAGCAAGCTATTGAAGATAGTTCGATAACTTGCCTCGTTCTTCGATATATTAACACTCATTCGAGATTTCATTCACGACTCATTAGTTTTAAGCACTGTAGTTTATTCCCATTAAAATCATAAAAACTGACTTTTATGTAACGGAAATGTGATATAAGTACATAACATATACAGCAGTCAATATATTTTTAATGTTAAACTACTCACAAGTTTATCTATTAACATTAAAAAACATTTCGTGTATATTTTTAATATTCTGTTTTATTTTCATTTTTTTTTTTTGTTTAATGATTTACGATAAATATTTATTTATTAAAATAGTTTTTAATCAGAATTTCATTAATCATTTTCAGGACCCAAGATTCGAACCCCGGTTCTTCAGAATGGAAAGCAGAAATCGTTTCCACGCGGCCAATTCTACCGACGAGATTTTCGCATTAACAGATGACGCCACTTTCCAATCTATTGAATATTAAATGGAGGAGTGAAACAGAATCTACTATAGCAATATTCCGTACAGGTGGGGCTGCCCATTTCTACAGAACATTCAGCTAGATGATGAATGGCAGGATCGATGGGCCAGGCCTGGATCGAAGTCGGTCTAGGCTTGAAAGCCGAAGTGTTTCCTCGCGACAATCCGGCTGATGCTACCATTAGTTTAGTTTTTACTGAAGATTTAACATCATTTCACTGGTAAGGTCGGGTAGAAAATGGAGTTCTATGATCCGGGCTTGACTCTTCTTGAAAAAAACTAAGGTGTGGGACCAAGCATTGAATCAGATTCTCCAATATGGAAGAACAGCAAGCTTTCACCTCGGCTATCCACGATTAAATTATTGATAGGTTAGATTTTAATTCTTTTTTTCTTTGATTTAACGTTGCTTTCCATCTGATGGATACTAAGCGGTGGGGCATTTCTATGTTTACCACGGCCCCACACCCCTGGTGGAATCAACAATCAAGTGAATGAAGTGGAATTCAACAAACTGAGCCTGGGCTCCTTCTGAAAAAATCTGAAAGTATAGGACTCTGAACTGAAATACATTCTCCAAGAAGGAAGCACAGCATAATGATAGATAGATAGAACTGCGGCTATCCAGCCAACTAAATTTTAGTTAAGCCATTGAATCGCATATTAGATACGTTTGATGGCGGCCACTTTTAGAGCCTTCGCCCATTATAGAATCAACTAGAAGGTTGAAAAATGAACAGTCTTCTTAAAAATCTGAAGGTACGGAATCCAAAATTGAGCCCAAATCCTTAAAGGAGCATCTATTTTTTTACATGATAATCCTGAAAACTTTTCTAGTTACGGATATTTTTATGATGTGTTATGATTGATGAAGAGAAGGGGCTCTAATTTCAATTTTACCGAAAGGCGCCACAATAGATTGCGCTGACACTATATGATAGTAATGCAAGTTGAATATTTGTATGTTATTGTTTACAGATTTTGTTATTCAGTTAGATGATTGAGGCATATATTAGTTGAAAGTGAAGCAAGGATTATGATCTCATTAACACTCACGAAGAAACATTCTGCCTATCAAAGTATTCACAGACATCTTAAATAGATCTCGTTTTAAATAAGACATACAATATTTCAAAATTTAAAATTGAAAAACTGAATTAATATATGATGGTTCAAAACTTAAAGCAATAACTAACAAATATGGTTATATGTGATTAAATAATAATATTTTTTCTCTTTCATTTCAGATTTTTGAATTTTATAAAATTCTACTTTCCAAATCATAGAATTTTATAAAAAAAATTATAATTTCCAAAAAATAAAAGCTAAATCATCAAAATCTTTTGAAAATATTCGTATTTAAATTTTTCGAAGAAGAATTTATACAATATTCTATATTTCTTATATAAATTTCTGTTTATAAAATTCTTTCAAAGATTCTAAAGCTAATTATAATAACATTTACATCTATTGAAACAATTTTAATTAAGACCAATTATATGAATATTATTATTTACTATTTATACCGTATAATTTCAGTTTACTTATAAAGTATTAAGTTAGCATAAAAAATTTTTATCAAATGATAAACTGTATAATAATTTGTTTTAGAAAGTAAGTAAAGAAAAATCAATTACAGTAGACCCCGCTTAACGCTGCTCCGTTTAGCGCTGTTTCGATATAACACGGTTTTTTCGAATTCTATATTTTTATTGATTCACTTTGGCGATTATTGTGCACTTAATGAGAGAAATATGTTTTAAGGATTTTTAATATTCACTAGCAAATTAAAACAGACTATGCTTTGCTTTACAATAGTGGTTTGAAATATAAGTGCCATATTAGCAAAGTAGCTTGTACTAGTTTATTTTCTTCATTTGATACAAACGTTTCCATTTAGTCTAAGAAATATTTCTGTTATAAAATTCTCTCTTTGAATAATGAATATGTGCAATTTAAGAACAATTTTCAAAAAAATATAAAAAATGTCAGAAAAGTTTATTTACAAAATTGCAATAATTGTTAATTTATATACAGTAAGACTGCGCTTAATGCTGCCCCATTAACACTGTTTTGATATAACACGGTTTTTTCGAATTCTATATTTTTATTGATTCACTTTGGCATGGTTTAGTTTTTTCAAATTCTATATTTTTATTGATTCACTTTGACGTGGTTTTTCAAAGCGCTATTCTTACATAAATCCTAAATCGCAGGAATTCGTTGCATTGATACCTCTATGCCGTCTCACAGTGCGTTTGATATCAGTGCAGTGCAGCACATACGAAAGTCTGCCGCGGTCAGAATTCATATTTATGATCGGTCATCATTGTTAGTTTACAGTAATAAAAACAATTATCCCAATTTAGTTTTAATCTGAATGCTGCCACTTTAAATTATAGTTCCTTGAAGTTAGAACGTTATTCATTGATATTCCTATGCCATCTCAATGAGTTTGATATCAGCACAGTGCAGTACATAAGAAAGTCTGCTGCGATCAGAGTTCATATTTATGATCAGTCATCAATTTTATTTTGCAGTAACAAAAATAACAATTATCCCATTTTAGTTTTAACCTGAATTGCCACTTTTAATTATAGTTCCTTGAAGTTAGAATGTTTTTCTTTCATCAATATTTTTGAGTTGTTTATAGTTTACTGCAATCGTGATTACTGCCTTTTATAAAAATTTTTATTTTTTAATTTTAAGAATTTTTCATGGACAATTTATGAATACAAATCGATATTAGAATAAAAAAATACTATAATTAATGTAATATAATAGTAATAATACATGTTACAAAATAAAAGATATTAGCAATAAAAAATGTCAATAATTAATGTAATACAATAGTAATAATACATGTTACAAAATAAAATTAAAAAGAAATGCTTGTATTATTAGTTCTTTTCACTGTCCTGTTTCACCTATCCTCATTATTTACGTGTTAAAATGACCTCGTTTAATGCTGTTTCATTTAGCACTTTGTTTCTTTGGAATGTATCCCCACGTTAAATGGGGTCTTACTATACACTATATGAAAAAGTAAAGTACATTAAAATTAATTTAAAAAAATATAAGGATTTGTTCAATTAACAAGTAAGTTCTTTGAAATAATTGTATAATTCAAAGCCAATTTTTTAGTCCCAAGTACTTTGAATTAACAAGATTTTATTGTAATACAAATATTAAATAATTATCATTCAACAACAGTTTTATAAAATGGAAAGCATATTTTATAGCAATGTTTTCCAATTTCCTCATCATTCAAAATTTATAATTCAACAACAGTTTTATAAAATGGAAAGCATATTTTATAGCAATGTTTTCCAATTTCCTGATCCATGATATACTGAATTAAAAACTCTAAAAGTACATCAGAAAAATACAACTATTTAAAAAATAAATAATGATATATTTATTAATAAATATAATTGGTTATTACTTCACAATCAGAATTATTGTATTTTATATTCATCTGAATTGATAAATTTATGTTTTAATTAAGTCTAATATGAAATAAAGCGATTTGATAAGTGATCACCACCCTAGGTTTACAAGATCTTACATTAGAAAGACAATTAAATATATAGGGTTTTTGAGAACTGATGAACTGAAATTAGAAATTTTTTAATCTGTTGAGTGCCTTTGATGTCATTAGACATCAAGAAAGTGGAAAATGATGCGAAAGAAGAGAAATGATGTCTCTACACGTCAATGGACCAGAATAGATTAAATGCATATTGTCCATAATTCTGATATTTTTAAAGTATTTTATGAATTATCTGGGGTAATCTATTTCCCAATTAACCAGTCAGTCAAGAGTTTATCGTATATATAATTAAACTACAGATTAAAAACAATTGTTTATTGCATCCTTATTTTATTCTAACACAATTATGAATATTTAAATTTATTCAAATGGATAACTACCAAATAACAACAATAAAAAAAATTCACTAACACTTTTATATAAAAAAAATAAAACATGATATAGCAATAATTCATTAAATAATTGATATTTAATGCAGTTGCTGCTTTCCTAAAGCTTATGGAAGTTTTATATTTTGGAATATATTGTATATAAAATTATTATAATGTAGATTTTGTTGTAGAATATTAATAAAAACAGATTTCCTGATAAGACATTTAAATATTTTTCAATATAATTTAATATCATATACAGTTGATTCCGCTTAATTGGACCACTGGTTAATTGGGCCAAATCTCAAAGAACTGAAACCAAACTAATAAACTAATACATAATTTAAATGCTTAATTGTCGGAAACCAAACTAATAAACTAATACATAATTTAAACGCTTAATTGGGAGAAACCAAATTAATAAACTAATACATAATTTAAATGCTTAATTGGGACCAGTAGCAGAAAAGCTCAAAGAACAGAAACCAAACTAATACATAATTTAAATGCTTAATTGGGACAGTAGCAGAAAAGGAATTTAGCAATTTTTGATATATTTTAGGGATTTTTGGAAGTAATGTCAACCACTACATATACTATTATTTGACAACATTAGCGTGATGAATATCAGCCATCTATTGTCATGCATCTGCTTAAGAGTCTATTATTACTATATACTGTATCTAACAATATTCATTTACAGTGTCGATTTTTATTTAAAATTTTTAAATCTTTGCCAAGATGCCAAGAAATGGTTTTTCTTGAATAAAATTGCTTTGCTGGATAAAATTAAAAGCCACCGTAGACTCGTTGAAATAAACCAAACTCAAAAACTGCTTTGCTGGATAAAATTAAAAGCCAGCCTTTTAATACAAGCCATCGATGCTTTGCTGGATAAAATTAAAAACCACTATTTAAAATAAGCCATGGTAGACTTGCTGATATGACTGGTGTACCAAAATCTACCACAGCACGTTTCCTACAACAAGAAAATCATGCATGAGGAGTGAGCATTACAGAAAGAAATTCCAGGAACATCCAAAACAAAGCCTGATGGAAAGAATTCAGATGAAACATTAGATCAGTGGTTTTCTACAGTTAGTGGGCGAGGCGTGAATATCAGTGGCCTAGTGTTGAAAATGAAGTCAGAGGAGATTGCTAAAAAAGCTAATAATTAGGTAGATTTTAATAAAGCATTAAAATAGGTATCTAATTACCGTATTACTCATGAATATCAGTGGCCTAGGGTTGAAAATGAAGTCAGAGGAGATTGCTAAAAAACCTAATAATTAGGTAGATTTTAATAAAGCATTAAAATAGGTATCTAATTACCGTATTACTTCGAATTTTAGCCGCACTTTTTATTTGGATTTTTAAGACGTAAAATCTGGGTGCAGCTTAAATTCAAAGCGAATATCTTAACATCTTATTTCTCCCAACGTTCGGGCTTTTGCTTTATGCTCTATGTATGTGCATAGTATTACGATCGTTGATTACAATTTATTCGGTAGCTTATTATGCCTATTAGTACCTATTTAAGTAAATAAAAATGTTTCTTATTTTTCAATACCTATTATAAAATCATTTTTATTTTTTCCAATTTTAAAATCCTACTGTGGCTTAAATTCGAAGTAATACGGTATTATTTTTTTACCTACAAATTACATATTTTATTTTAGAATTTATTCATTTAATTGGAGCCAAAATGGATTAATCCCAACATGTCCCAATTAAGCAGAATTGATTATACTTTTATAATATTTGCTAAACAAATTTTTTTACCTACAAATTACATATTTTAGAATTTATTAGTTTAATTGGAGCCAAAATGGATTAGTCCCAACATGTCCCAATTAAGCAGAATTGATTATACTTTTATAATATTTGCTAAACAAATACAGCCATTTATCATATATGAATAATTTTTTGGAATATTTATTAACTACAAATTCCATATATTAATTTATTGAGTTTATCACTCAAGATGTTAATTAAATAATTAGATGCAGAAAACTATCAGAATTGCATATCATATCTAATAGTCTGACATTAGATATATTACAGGAATATTAAACAAAACTCTCTGCAATAGTATTTCCATTAGTTCCAAAATATCTTAAAGTGAATCTCATGATCTTACTGATTCTATCAGATATATTAATATATTTTTTAATATTAAATTGTCATCATCACACCAAGATTATTATGATTGGACTTGAAAAATAACCTCTGGATGAAAATACTAGATACTAGCATTAAAAGAAAAGCATGTGAAGATAATTTTATCAGGATTTATATGGAGATAATTGTTAAATAACCATAAAGTAGTGTTATTATTAATACCCAGATTTTCACAAGAACAAATAATAATTTTCAAAATATTCTGAATATCTAATGATTTGAGATGAAGTTAAACATAGAGTTTATATATGAAACATTAAGGCACTAACAGGGAAGCCTTGAGTTATTCCAATGGTTAGTTGAATTTTAGAAATAGTATCATGTTTCCATTTAACAATATAAATACAAGTTTTTGAGAAAATTGTTATCCAGTTTATCAAAATTTGATCAATATTATATGACTCCAGAAAGATGTTTACTTAGAATATCTAAATCAACTGTATCAAGGGCAGTGGTTCTCAACGTGGGATGCATGCCCCACAAGCGAGAATTCAATTTGAGAATGAGTTAATAACAATGAATTTTTTTGCATTTTTTATGATTCTAAGGTCTTCATATACAATATATAAATATATATTGTGAGTGCATGCCCCACAAGTGAGAATTCAATTTGAGAATGAGTTAATAACAATGAATTTTTTTTGCATTTTTTATGATTCTAAGGTCTTCATATACAATATATAAATATATATTGTGACATACACATTTTAAAAATTAAAATCAGAATGTACATGGCAGTTTTGAAACTTTATTTGCTGTTTTTTCATATTATTATTATATTTTTAACAATTTTGTAGTGATTTCTTCTTCAGTATTTCAACTGTCCTTTCGTAGTTCCATTTTTCTCTTTTATGGATACCATGTTTTCTCGGAGGCTTGTTTAAACCAACTTAATGGACTTTTAGGCTTTCTCTATATCAGATGCACAGACCATGCCCATGGGCCTCATGTGGCGGCCCTCCATTGATTTTTTGTCGGTACCGCCTCACCTTGTGTTATTTTAACAAGTATCACACAATGAAATATTATTTATAATTTTTTGAACAGTGCATTTTAAAATAATATTTTTCTGATGTGAAATTATTTTTACAGTGGTTCGATAATAATGTTTTTAAACAATAAGAAAAAATAATCATATCTGTAATAATAAACATTTTTTAAAAATTTTTACTATTTAACTACTACACTCCAATTCCATGTTTCACACATGGAATTGGTGTGAAATAGGTAATTTAAAAAATTGTGCATGCACAAAAGGTAGCATTACTGTTTAACTAATGAAAATTTAGAATCAATCTTGCATTTGGCTATTACAAATGTCGAATCTAATAAAAAAAAAAAAAAAAAAAAAAAAAAAAAAAAAAAAAAAAAAAAAAAAAAAAAAAAAAAAAAAAAAAAAAATGTTAAATAAATGCAATAGCATGCATCCAATTAAAAATTTTTGTTTACTTTTGATTGCATTGCTTTAAAACATGTAATTAATAAACATATGATATAATTTATATATCATGATATAATAAACATATATGATATGATATATTTCATATCATTATGTTTATATCATGAAAGTTATAACTTTCATGGTTTTTTGGTGGCCCTCCTAAGAACCACAGAGAATCTATGCAGCCTTGGTCTTAACAAGTCTGTGCATCCCTACTCTATATGAAGAGGCGTTTATTTTTTGAATAATAAAAATTATATATCATGGGGCATCAGGATTTTAGAGATGTTTAAGGTGGGGCAAGGCTGAAATAAGGTTCGGAACCACTGATCAAGGGTATAGTATATCAAAGAGCTTCCAAAATGGGATTTAAATGATTTTGTTAAATGTTTCATTCTTAGTACTATCTATAATTATTCAAGTTTGCTGAAGAATTTCAAAGAAAATATATACAGTGTTGTCTTGGTTAACAACGGCCTCGGATAACGACATACTTGGTTAATGACGAGTGGCTGTAAGAAAAAAATGTCTTGCTTAATGATGCAGGCTTTGGTTAACGACTCCTGTTATGTGAACTTCTGACAAAATAGAGCTCTGTAAAACAGCTCGTCATCTGTGATTCGTTAGCTCTGTTGTTAATCGCTATTTTTTCTTATCAAAATCAATTCAAATCTGACAAAATCATTATTGAACTTAATAAAATTATAACCATATAAAAATATATTTAACATACAGTAATGAAAAAAGTTAATTAATTAAAAATAGGCGCGCAACATTTCACTAGTTTTAATTTCTTAAAGATGATTTCTAGACGATTATTATTTTAAATTCTGAAACAAAGTCTAATTCAATTGTTTATTTGTGTTATATATTACTTGACAACAAAGTCTGATTTTATTGTTTGTTTGTGTTATATATTAATTGACACCTGCAAGTGGTGTGAATTCGTTGTTTATTTGTGATATATATTACTTGACACCTGCGAGTGGTGTGACGTCTAGACGATTATTATTTTAAATTCTGCGAACAAAGTCTGATTCTATTCGTTTGTGTTATATATTACTTGAACCTGCTAGTGTGACGTTGCAGTTTCGGATTCCATTAGAAGAAAAAACATCTGTCCGATATCCTACAGTTCATATAGACAATAAATCGGTGAGTGCATATCACTGTTCATTCGCCATCAAAAATCAAAATCAAATCTTATCTGTATAATAATCGTTGAATCTATAAAGCTGCTAATCAGTATTTATGGGTTTGTTTGTCAAAAAACTCCAAAGTGAGCCTAATTGCCCTTCTGGTGAAGATTGATAATTAAAATCTATTTTCATGAATAATTCATTTTATTAATGTTAATTTTTTTTGTAGCAAATATAATAAATGGATGATATTTTCCATATTTTTAGGACATTTTAAATGAGTTATCTGCATTCATGAACATTTTATTAATGTTAATTTTTTTTGTAGCAAATATAATAAATAAGTGCCATATTTTTAGGACATTTTAAATGAGTTTTATCTGCATTTTTAATATTTATTATGATTGTGGGAAGGAGCCGGAACAAATTAATCAGTTTTCAATTAAAGGACATTTTAAATGAGTTTTATCTACATTTTTAATATTTACTATGATGGTTGTAGGGAGGAGCCGGAACAAATTAATATATTTTCAATTAAATCTTATGGGAAATCGCACCTTGGATAATCATCATCAACCAAGGCACCACTGTATTTTATTAGGGAAAGCACAAAATTTTTCAAGATTTGGGTTTTGATTAGAAAAAATAGAAAGAAATCGCGCCTTGGATAATCATCATCAACCAAGGCACCACTGTATTTTATTAGGGAAAGCACAAAATTTTTCAAGATTTGGGTTTTGATTAGAAAAAATAGAATGGAAGATTTTTGATGGAATGAAATGACCTTATAAGTGATTAGTAAACTATCTTTTGTTGGAGGCCAAGAATTTAAAAAGTGTAATTGTTTAAAAAATTCTTCATGTAAATCCTGTTCCATGTTGTGCAATTTAAATATCATAATATTTAACCGTGTTACAACAAATACCTTAGAGTGAATGCACAAGTAATTTATGACTAAATTGGAATATAGGAATTTTTAAATAAGTTCAATTAATCATAGCAAATTAAATAATAATTATTTTAAGCATTGATGAGTTACACTTTTATTTTCTTAATTTATATTGATAAAATTATTTTATTGAAATTAAAATGCTTTGCTAATTTTGACAAACAGTAATATGGGTTTTTATAAAGTATTCATGCAATACAAAATGAATTTCAAAACAAGAGGCAAAGCAAAATTAATGAACTAAAATGATATAGTACATTTAATTAAAATAATATTTATGATTACTTTTATCAACTCTCTTAAGTAAATCTCAACAATTACTGACATCTTTTAGTAAACGCCTGAAATTTAAATATTTTACTAGATAATTCACAATTTTACTACTCCATAATAGTAAATACTAGGATTTACTACTAAATTCTAAGATTATTTTTGAATTTTTACAGTATAATGCACTATCACCAAATTTTGTTTTTCACCCTATCAAGAATATATATGCTAGATAGTGTAAGTGAATAACAGAAATTCCCAGCTCTAACTGTTGAGTGTATAAACTTCAAGTTTGGCATAAAGATAACATTTAGATCACATACAAAAGAAAAAAATCCAAAATTCAAAACTTTTTTATATCAACAACCCAAAAAATTGAAAATTGAAGATAATGATATTTTTATAATCAAACATGATACTGCTTTCTTAGGTGTATAACCAGAAAATGTAAAAAATAAACACAGCACTTATAGCAGTCCTGAAAAAAGCATTTTTTATTATTGCTTTTCAAGTGAGGAACGTCTTCGACTATACAATAATCTTCTTCAACTCAGTGCGCTCAAATGGTTCCATTAAACAATTTGAGCACACAGAGTTGAAGAAGACTATTGTATAGTCAAAAAAGTTCCTCACTTCAGAAGCAGTAATAAAAAATGCTTTTTTTCGGGACTGCTGTAAGTGCTGTGTTTATTTTTTACATTTTCTGGTTAATGATATTTTTGTCAATAGATGGCACAATACCTTTAGACTTTCAATTATTTTAAAAATACAATTATTATTATTAGATTTATTTTATTGTTAGCCTATTTTATGAATTAATATTATTTGATTTAAAATACTTAAATAATAATAAAATACTACAGTAGAGTCTCCCTAATCCGACGCATAAGGTACTGGGGCTTATTGGATTTCAGAGATTTGTCGGATTATTGGATGTTCAATGAAAACAATGGAATTACACAAAAGAATACGCTTCATTTATTAAGACTTTCCTGTCAATGCTCTTGCTGTTCAAATCTTTCACAAAACGTTAATTTTATCTTGATTTCTTTTATATCATAAATGGTGGCTTGTCCAATACCATAAAATGAAGCTAAATCACTAAACTTTTCTCCCAAGTAAAGTTTCTTAATTAATTCTACCTTTTTGACCACAGTCAATGTCTTGTGTTTTTGTTTTTCACTTTTTCTGATTTGTGACATTATGTAAAGGCAAATAACAAACACTGATACAGTAAAACACTATTTTACAGTAATCAGTGTACTGAACTTAAAAGTTAGGTCAACTATACGCCTGAGTAATGAACAAATAGCAACTGACAATTTATTTACGTCAGTTTCTCTTTCTCGCACATTGACAAGTTGTGACATGAAAATTTCATATGGGCGGCATGACAGTTCGCAGTGTGTGTCTGACTACTAGAAGTGACAGACTACAGAGACTCAACTGTATTTATATTAAAAATTTAATGGTTTGATGAATTAAAATTAACAGCCTTCATAGTTTATGCCATATTTGTCAGTCAAATTAACTTTGACATCTTTTGCCATGAGTATTTGTGATTTCTATTTAAACAGCCTTTTTCAAGCTTAATTCTTAATTATTGACAACTATTTTCAGAGTAAAATATGCATTATTTTCAGAGTTATTATTAGTATGCAAGAATAAAATCTTTACTTTTAATATGATAGTTGATTTAAAGATATTTCATATATAGAAAGATAATTCTCTTATAACTGAATATTTCATGAATAAAGAAATATTTCTGAACTCTAACCAATTGTAATTCAGATGGTTAGAGTTTAGGCAAACTGTCCTGTCTTCAGATTGGAGAATCAGGATGCACAGCCCTCAGTAGATCAGTGGCTGAAGGCTGCATGAATGGAATCCTTAATATAAAATAAAATAGTTATATGTAGAACATTTTAATCATTTAATTATTTAAAATTGAATAGAAAAAGAAAAATCCAAAATCAGATAAATAAAGTGTTTTTTAAATACTTTAATATTTTATTTATTTGATTTTGAAGAATTTTTGTTAAAAATTTTGTGTGCATAAATATAATTAGATATTTTAAGGTTTGTTTACTAAAATCAGAAACTGCTATGCTGCAAAGCAATGATCTATTTTTAGAAACAATTAATTACATGTTAATTACATTAAGCAAATATTTTATTGTGGGAATATCAAATAATAAGTCGCTATAGAATATTAGACAAATATTTCTCCTCGTGTATTGCAAATCATAAGAAGTTTTTGATAATTGCTAATTTTTTCAGATTTTTATAAATTCTTTTATATCAATGTTTTAATTTTTTGTATATTTGTCCAGAATTCTGTGACTGACCACTCTCAGACTTAATAATAATGTCTGTAGTATAAGTTTAGTTTCTGTTCAAATAAGAATCATAAATCTTGCATATTTTTATTCTTATTCAATCTTACATTAATTCATACTATCTGGATGAATTATTGATATATTTAGTTTTTATTCTTATTTATATACTGTAAATATAATAATTAAAATTTATAATGAATCCTCACATATCAAATATATATATTTTATTTATAATTTTAATAAGTTTAGATAGGATTCTACTTTACCTGCTATATAAGAAATACATGTTGAATTTTGGCTTTTCAAGGAAACAACAATCAAGAATCTACAACAAATAAAGTGGATTTTTGAAGCATATAGTTTAATTTATTTATATCATTTATTATAAAGATTTTGTCATGCAGCAGGTAAGATAAAATCTTATCAAAGTTACTTTTAATCAGCATGGATCTAGGATGAGGTGAGTGAGGTATTTGCCTAGTGTGAAAATTATGAAGGGATGCGAAAATGCAGTTGCAATTTCACACACAAGCTTAATTATATTTATCTTGACAATATTTTGTGTTGAAGAGTCAGTCTACAAAGACATAAAGGTGTATTCTTCTAATGGTTAATACTTAAAAAGGTAAAGAGAAACCAGTGCAAATTAAATTATTATTATATCAATTTTTTTTTTTAGAAGGTGAATTAGTATTGTCTAATCTATTGAAACTAAGTTTCATTATCTGTAATAATTTATTATTACAGATAAATATGAACTATAGTTTAATTTTTCTTGCTTTTAATGAGTCAAAAAATCATAAACAATTGTTTCAAAGTCAACTTGACTAGTTATCTCTTGTTCAATTGATAGAATAATAATAATAATAAGTTAGTTAATATACAACTAAAACATCTCAAGTAACTATGTCTTGACTCTTGTCCGACATTGCCCTTTTGCTCCGGAGTTATTTCGTGCTTACATTGACATACCCAATATAATAATAATAATAATAATAATAATAATAATAATAATAAGTAGCTATGTCTTGACTCTTGCCCGACATAGCACTTTTGCTCCGGAGTTATTCCGTGCTCACATTGACATTACCCCAATATAATAATAATAATTTATTATTAATAATAATAATAATTTATTATTATTATTTACATGATTGAATGACAGTCTATCTAAACAAAATAAATATTTGTGTTTCCCTCATGTTTTCCCACTTATGCATATTGCAATCAAGATATCATAATCACAATTATGCTTTATTATTATTGTTTTTAACATAGACAATTCTATCAATTGAACAAGAGATAACTAGTCAAGTTGATTCGTTTTTCTAGCACTATCAAGCAGACCAAACTACTATATACTTTAGAGGAAGTAAGTATATAGTAGTTTGGTCTGCTCAATAGTGCTAGAAAAACGAATCAAAGTTTAATCCCTGTTAGAGCAGTAAGAAAGAAAAAGAAAAACTGTCTAGTCAAGTTGACTTTGAAACAATTATTTATTATTTTGACTCATTAAAAGCAAGAAAAATTAAACTATAGTTCATATTTATTATACTAAATAGTTCATTTTTATTAAATCTTTATAAATGTATTTTTTGATAATATATTTTGTTAGCTATTTGTTGCTTTGAAAAAAAACAAAGATTTTTGTATGTTTCTCAATAACTACATATCTGATGTCATTACATTCCTGGTTCCAAAGTATTTAGATGTGTTTATGTTTTAATGTGTGTGAGTGAAGAAAAGAGGGGCACCATTTTCCAATGTTGCCTCAGGTGACAAAATATCAAGAACTGGCACTGCTTTTAATATCTTTTAAATTAAAATTTTAGCTTGTGTGAAATATTAATATGTATATTTAAATTTTGTATATTTGTATATTTTTAAATAAGTTTTATTTTTAACTATATGTTGTTTTTATAATAAATCTTACTTTCTAGGTCAAGAGTCTAGTGAGAATGATGAATGTAGATTTAATCATACTATTTAAAGAAATGCTTCTAAGCATTATCAAACAGTCCAAAATAACTCATAAAAAACATTTAATACGAGAAACATTTTTGGCATTTACAAGCCATCTTCAACTCTTACAGTGAATTTAAATTATAGAACAAATAATGCTCAGAACAGAGTGTTACAAAACTGTTATTATTCTAGAACAGAGAATATATTTAAATATTTAAAAACTTGAAATTTAAAAACTTTCTCATTTATAAAAATAAGGTTTTGCAAAAACGTATAATAAAATAAAAATGAACGAGTTCTAAAATATCGAGCATGATCATATTCTCATTAAAGCTATCTAACTTTATTATGCTGTACAACTCCTCTTAAAGCAAATTTCCACACATCAGAAATACTATTTGCTTGTTTATTGTTTATCTGCTCCCTTTGTAGATTTGTATTTCTTCTGCTCTACTTAGCTCCTTTATGTCATGTATCTGTTTTATTACTTTAGTGTCTTTCCATTCTACTTTTACATTGTACTCATAAGCTCTCTTTGCCATTGTCAAGTTTCCTTTCCTTATATCTCTCTTATGGTCATCAATTCTATCCTTCAAATTCTTAGCCATCACACCTACATAAATCTCTCTTTGACCACTGTCTAAGTTGCTGTCTACCACTAGAAAACTTGCTGCAAACTGCAGTCAAAGAGAGATTTATGTAGGTGTGATGGCTAAGAATTTGAAGGATAGAATTGATGACCATAAGAGAGATATAAGGAAAGGAAACTTGACAAGGCTCTAGCAAAGAAAGCTTATGAGTACAATGTGAAAGTAGAATGGGAAGACACTAAAGTAATAAAACAGATACATGACATAAAGGAGCTAAGTATAGCACAGGGCTGTCCAACCCACAGCCCACTGCTGTACTGAATGCGGCCCAATGTAAAATCGTAAACTTTAAAATATTGACAAAGTTTATCATCTACTAGAGAACTGCCTGGAATCCAAACATTAAGGTTCAATATTTTCAACATGGGATTGGGTGCATCTGCCTTGCCGGAACCAGTTCTTCTAGGTTCTCTAAACTGGGGTCGCGGTTCTTTACGGGACCCCAGTTTGAGAACCACTGGTCTAGAGGGTGGCCCAGAAACAAAGTACTAGAGCCTCCTTTCATGTGTTTTAGTTTTCTGCAATAAAGTTATCTTTTTGTTCTGATATTGTAATCACTTACTTATAGTAACAGTACAATCAACATAAAGTTTCATTCGATTCTGACGGCGACTTCTTGATGCGTGATTTTTTTAAAATGAGTGTATTAAACTTTAACATATATATAATATATTTTTGTATATAGGTGTAAAATCAAGTATCAGTAACAACTAATTGCCTAATTTCCGAAATTGGTCTTTTATTTTCGAATGATTGAAGTTGAAATCAAAATATGTCATTTAAATAAGCACATAAGCATATTAGTATTTTTATAATAATTATTATATACTATCTGAATTAAATAAAAATTACTGATTCAAAATTCTGTACATTGGGATTTGCTGTACAGTGTCACCACATGTGGCCAGTCCTACAAACTTTTTAACTATACTGGTAGAAGACCATAACTGATAAAAATACATCAAATATGCCTAAAGAAGTCTAATTAGTATATAAAACTTTGCTATCTGATTAAATGTATAGCTAGAACAACAATTAAAATTATTTTCAGTAATGTTTAAATAATTAAAAATAGAATGATTAAAATGCCATAAATATTGAACATTAAAATAAGGACATGAGATTAAAATTTCTTTTATAGTAAGGGCATAATTATAAAGATTGCAAATAAATTGATCTTTATCCATCAAGATCATATCAATAAGTGGAAAATAGAGCTTTTAACTGTTTTACTTTTAACATTTAACTTTAACTTTTAACATTTATAATGGCTTGTTAGAATAATTTCCTCTCTCCTGCTTTTACAGTAGCTTCCTTCCCATTATTGAACAACTGGTTTGATATTGTGAAGTCATGAAGTTTGTTACAAATCTGGTTGTCTCATCATTAGTTGTCAGATGAAAACAACAACTTAATAATAAACAACAGTGAATAAATTAATATTAAATTGAAATGGATTGGCATCATTTCACAATCTTTTATTTCAATACCAGTGTGTTCTGTAATAATTTTCTGTTTCTCAATAAATACTATACATCAATTTAAAAAGAATATCAAATGATTAAAGCTTGAGCTCCTGCCATCTGTTTACTTACAAGAAAACTCAGCTTTTCAAATAGAGCTGAATAAGGCTATCAACTCTATTTAGGTTGAAGAGGCAGTTGATGGCAAGAAGATTTCTTCCACATCAGCCATTTCCAAAGTCTAATAAATTATAATTCACTTTATAATATGTAATAACTGAAACAATAAAGCAAGATAGTTCATTGTAAAACTACTAGATGTTTAACATGTTAAAACTGTAAACAAGATAGTGGCAGATTTCTGATATAGAATATTAATTGTTTTTTATATGAAAAGTTGAAATATAGAGTGCTTTTTATTTTTTTACTGTTAATACAGTAAGACTCCGCTTAATGTTGCTCCATTTAATGTTGTTTTAATATTTGTTTTGTTGCTGTTATGCGGTTTTTTCGAATTCTATATTTTTATTGATTCACTTTGGCATGGTTTAGTTTTTTCAAATTCTATATTTTTATTGATTCACTTTGACGTGGTTTTTCATGCAGGAATTTGTTCCATTGATATTTCTATGCAGTCTACTGTTCATTTGATATCAATGCAATGCAGTACATACGGAAGTCTGCTATGATCAGAGTTCATATTTATGATCGGTCATCAATGTTATTTACAGAAATAAAAATAACAATTATCCCATTTTAGTTTTAACCTGAATGTTGACACTTTAAATTATATTTCCTTGAAGTTAGAATGTTTTTCTTTCATCAATATTTTGCATTGTTTATAGTTTATTGCAATCTGATTACTGCTTTTTGTTCTTAAAATATTATCTAATTTTAAGAATTTTTTTCATGAACGATTTATGAAGACAAATTGATATTAACAATAAAAAATGTCTATAATTAATGTAATACAATAGTAATAATACATATTACAAAATAAAATAAAAAAAAAATACTATGTATATACTTTTTATTCACTGTCCTGTTTCACCTATTCTCATTATTTACGTGTTAAAATGACCTCGTTCAGTGCTGTTTCACTTAGCGCTTTGTTTCCTTGGATCATTCCCCTTCGTTAATTGAGGTCTTACTGTAGTTTAAATAAATTTTTGTTATAATTGAATTTTTACAAAATTTTTATTACAGATTTATAATAAAATTTGAATAATTTTCCTTCATATTCTTTCAAAAATAGGGAAAAATAATGTGAAATAAATTGAAAATGAACCTCTATAGCTCTCTGGCAATATAGTTATCATCGAAAAAAGATAAATATAAAAAATGAATAAACAAAAATTACTTTTATTGGAACTTGAATCAGGATTATTTCTGCAAAAATCAGCTATGCTACTGATGCAGCTATTCAAATGCTAAAAATTGAAATGGAATTATTGGTAATCAAAACAAATGTTGAAAAAAACAAACTTTAAAAAATTTTTTTAAAAAATTGGTTGAGTATCTTATCTAAAATTTTGTCAAATGACTCAATACATGTATAGTTACCATCCTGCAAAATTTTATCCAAATGAATGAAATTACAGTTAACCAGGTTCCCTTGTAAGTTATGTCTATTAAAAATGATTTATTATTTATTCATTGGCAAAAGATTATACAAAACAATTACTAATAATTGTTGAGAATATGAAGGGTGCAATAAGAAATCCCAGTTTAGATCTCTAATCTTGTGCATTTTCATCAAAATGTGAGGTCTAGCATTGTCATGATGGAAAATAATCCCCTTCTGATTGACCAAAATTGGATGTCTTTTTATCAGTTGCTCCCTTCAAACTGTCTAATTATTGATAACTAGTAAGTATGCCCGTCAAAAATGACGGGTAAAATAAAAAAAAAATTAAAGAGTATATTATCCATATCAATATTAAAAAAGAATTAAATCAGTTAATATGGGATTGAAAATGTTTAAGAAATTAAGAAAAAAAACACAATTTCAAAGTATTTTAATAGACTATAAAATATATCAAATGTTTCATAATAATAATTGGAAACATTAGACGATATATTAAATCTATAATTTATTAAAATGTATAAACAGTAAGAAAAGTTTTGGATGTTAATCCAAAATTTTAGGATATACAATGTTTTTTGTATATATTTCATTTTTCAGTAAACTTCCCTGTTTGCTGTTTTCACATTGAAAATATTTTCAATTTATTTTCAGATTTAGTTCTTGAAAAAGC
>AYEL01038780.1:0-34003 GCA_000484575.1 Olivierus martensii
TACTTAAGCTTCCCGAAATGGAATTTCCGCCATGTCACCGTGGTCTAACTGGTTAAGGCGCTGGGGCGTTGACCCAGAGATCCCGGTTCGATTCCGGTGCGGTGCGAAAATTTTATTTCGGGAAAATAAATTTATAAAATTATAGTTTAATCATTAATTACTAGATGGCGCCACCCTAGTACGTAATTATAAAATTATTTAATCATTAATTCAATAGATGGTGGCACCGTAGCTGTAATTCTAAAAATAATTATTATTCTAAAAAAAATATAACTTAAAACTTTATCCGCCAGGGGAAGTTTGGCTTGTTCATTATTAATTTGTAAAATGGTTTATCCCCTGTACGTTAGTTGTTTATAATTGAGTCTTATCTGGGTTTGACTGTACAGGTAGGCCTCGATTAGTGCGAATAATTGGTTCCACGAATTTCTCGCTCTAATCGAATTGATTTTACTAACCGAAAAAATTAACGGTAATTTGTTAATTGACATCATAAAAGGAGCTTTGTACTAGACTGATCTGTGTTTACAACTCGCACTAATCGAATCTTTTCTCGCACTAACCGAATAACGGTATAAATTTTTTAAGTCACACTAATCGAATTCGCGCTATTCGAAGTCGCGCTAATTGAGGCCTATCTGTATATACAGAAAATATTGGAAACAAATTTAAACTTAAAAATTTGATTTTAATTTTTATTAATCAGTGCAAATAACAATTACATCATGAGAAAAGATAGACAGTTCTCAATAAAAATTATAATCAACATAATACATTTTACTAAAGTGTGATTATATTTCAACATAATACATATGGGAAAAACCAAATATTCCATTAAAAAAAAAGGCGTAAGTTCGGATGTAAGTTTGAGCAGTTGTAAACAAGTAGGTTGTTAAGTGAGGAGTGCCTGCATAATACATCAGTATATTTGTTAGTATTGCCATAAAATTGCATCAGTTACAACATTTATTAGAAATCTATCAAAATTTTTGCACTCACCCAATACATAATGTGCTGGTGAAACCATAATGACCAGAGGGCATGCTCTTTCTGCTTCTTGGTCTGCTATTTTGATTTTCCTATTGGTAGCAGACAGTCTTGTCATCTGTGACATTACTACAAATGGAAAAAAAAAATCAAGTTGCATTGTATGTACCTGATTTGAAATACATATATCTATGAATGTTTAGCATTTATTTATCGCAATTAATATGCATATTTTTGACTTTTGTTAACATTTGAAAAAACTTGTAAATCCAGGAATTTGGAAAGTAGGAACTCAAACTGAGAATTACTTGTATTACTTTCATTCGAATTCACTTTCACTATATTAGAATCAAATTAGAATATAGAATAATTTACTGTTGTAGTTGGATGTAAAGGGTAAGACTTGGGGTCTTAGGCCAGGACTGTTGTTTTGGATTTATAGTATGGTTGTGAGACCTATTCTTACTTATACTGCCATTGTATGGTGGCGTAGGGTCATACTTAAGACTTGTCAGGCCGAACTTGGAAAGATTCAAAGGCTGGCTTGTTTGGGCATTACTGGGACTATGAAGACTGCTCCTACTGCCGCTCTCGAGGTTCTCTTGTGCATTCCTCCTCTGCATTTGTTTGTTGAGGCGAGTGACCGGGAGGGCTATTATAGGCTTCACTCTTCTGGGAGAGGGATTTCTTGGACCCATAAGGTGGAGCATTTGTCTTTTGAATGGGACAGGATACACTGTAACATTCTTGGGATGGTTAAGGATTACATGGCTCTTCATTGTTGTTTTTCCTTCTTCCAGCCCTTCACTGTTGTTTTTCCCAGTTTGGAGAGCTGGGGAGGGGGATTTGGGATCAGTATCAAGGGTGGTTTGGTCTGGTTTATGGACAGTTTTAAAACCACTATTGGTGTTGGGCAGAGGTTTACTGTGAGGGAACGCAGATGCTTTATTCCTATTCCCTTGGGCAGTTTGCCACTGTCTTTCAGGCAGAAATTTTTGCTATTTCTGCATGTGTTAGAATTAATCTTGATAGGGATTATGCTGGTAAGCATATTTTTATCCTATCTGACAGTCAGGCTGCTCTTAAAGCCCTTGATAATTCCTGATTTGTTTCGAAACTAGTCTGGGAATGCGGTCTTCTCATTGAGGAACTGGCCACCAAGAACAGGGTACAACTGGTTTGGGTACCAGGTCACAAGGGGATTGGGGGCAATGAGGTTGCTGATAAGCTTGCGAGGGAAGGGGCTTCTCACCCCTTTTTTGGACCTGAGCCTGTCCTAGGCGTTGATTTGGAACGTCTTTGGGCGGATTGTCAGGGACTGGCTTGCGTCTCAGCATCATGCTTTCTGGAGGTCTACCTCTGGTCTTAGGCAAGCGAAGGCTCTCATTTTGAGTTGCTCTGCTCAGCGAACTAAAGAATTAATTTCTCTGAACAAATATGAAGTAAGGATTGTTACAAGGCATCTTTACTTGATCGGGCTTGTTGATAGCCCTATGTATAGAAGATGTCAATATGAGGAGGAAACTCCTCTTCACATTTTGTGTGATAAGATGTCAGTATGAGGAGGAAACTCCTCTTCACATTTTATGTGAATGGTAGATGTCAGTATGAGGAGGAAACTCCTCTTCACATTTTATGTGAATGTAGATGATGTCAGTATGAGGAGGAAACTCCTCTTCACATTTTAGATGTGTAGAAGATGTCAGTATGAGGAGGAAACTCCTTTTCACATTTTGTGTGAATGTGTGGCCCTTTGTGAATGTGTGACCCTTTCATGCTTAGGCATGATCTTTTTGGGATGCATTTTCCTGTTTCCAGGATCTTGCTACTGTCCCATTGAAGAATATGCTGTCGTTTGTTCTTAAGACAGGCCTTCTTCTGGGATGACTTGATTGGGGGTGCACAATAGACCACTGTTGGTTGCGGTGCTTGGACTGGGTAGGCTCCTCCCTATTTTACTACTACTACTACTACTATTACTACTATTACTACTATTGTATGTAAAACTTTGATGAACAATATATATTTTAAATTAATTTAAATTTTATGAAATTTCTAATCAAATAACTGCATCATTAATTTTTTAGGTAAATTATAATATCATTTCATTCACAATAGAACATTATTAATTAAAAGTAAATAAAAATGGGATGAACAGTTTAATTTTTACAAGATCAAAGTTCAAAGTAAAACGTTTTCAGACCCTTTATTGGTCCCTCGTCAGTACACGTTTCTTAGCGATATCCTTCAAACATAACAATAACATAGAACATATTTAAAAAGTTCGGTTACATAGCATTCTATTAAAATTCGAAAATCAGTTATGTAACGTTCTATTATAATTCTAAAAGATTCAAACAGTCTTAGAACAGAATAAAGAACCGTTTTACTGTAATAAAACGATTTTGTACTTTCTCATAGTGCTGTCTGAAGTCTGATCTCATTTATTTAAGGAAGTGGTTTTTTCAATTTAAGTGTAATTTTTACAAATAACATTTTCACAAACAAGCAATGCAATTAAGTTATTGGTAAATCGATTTGGCAGAAATAATATTTGGTTGAGTTAATATCAACCAAATCATGAACAAAGATGACCACTTCCATTATTGATGCATTTTTACAACTGTTAAGTTAAATAAAGTGAAAGATTATTGTTGAAAGTTAAATAATAATAAAAATAGAAATAAAATGATGCAATGATTCAATGATTTATAATGTAATTGATAAATATTTAACTCTCTATAAATTAATCTATAGTCTGGAATCATGTACACTTTTATAATATAATTCCTACTCTATACTCACATAATATACTTTCACTTAATGTATAGGTTTTTCCTGTTGTAATTAGTATCTTTTAGTAGGATGTGTTTGTGTGTGTTTGTTTGTGTATTTTTTAATTTTATTAATTTGCAAAAATTTATGTTACAAATTATTAAATTATTTCAAAAATGAAACTTTCTACCTTTTAGTTTATTTATATATATATAATATAGGCACAAGCTCAGTCTTTTAGGTAGAAATGTTTAATAATTCTTAATTACAAATTATTAACTGGAGCACTTTTGACTTTAACAAGCCCTCATCAGCAGTTGTTATAATTAGAATCTAACAAGCTCAAAGGATTACATACATTCAAATTATTTAAATTTAAATTAGATTACATTATAAATTTATAATATTACAGTTGCTGTGGTAACATTGTAATGCTGGAATTATAACACAGTTCTTACTATTTTACAAAGATTAGCATGACAGTTTTAGTATAACAGTATATACAATAATTTCAAAAATAAACAGAATAAATAGATTAATAAATAATAAACGCGTTTTTTAAAATTAAATAAAGTACAACAAAGTAAAATAAGAGCTATAATAGTAATTGTAATTAAAATATGTTGTAATATGTAGAGGAGGTGATAGTATTTTTCATGTTGTTATTGGTTTTGATTTGCCCAGATCCATGGTAGAGGTATTGTTTCCAGGGTCAATTCGTTCATAATGCACATTTTATTTCTCCAATTATATATTTCCATAGTTTCTGCTAACTTAAGGTCTTTGGGATTTCTAACGTGATTAATAAAAATCTAATATGCAAAAGTCCAGAATGTGTGTCACTGTATGACAAGCTGATAAAAGATATTGCACCACCAATAGAAAGGATCTTCTCTCTATTTGATGACAAACTTAAGGAACCATTACATTGGACATTTATACGAAATAGGAAGAAAAGGCATAATAACCCCTGTTACTTAAAAGAAGCTAGAAAAGAAAACATAGCCATTAAAGCAGCAAAAGATTGGTTTGCTAACAATAATGTCACATGCACGAGAGAAGATAAAACAGAGACGCTAGCGATCTTACATACAACTACATATTTCAGCATGTTAAAAGAATTTATTATATCCTCGAATTCCTGTCTGCTGTAAGCAGATCCAACCCCAGCATTAGTCTTAAAAGTTAAAAAGGTGCTCACTACTATGGGCTTTCCAACAGCTTAGAAATTTAGACCGATAAGTAACCCTAATTGCCTTCCCCTATTTGGCTATATGAAAACCCATAAGCATCCTATAAAGCTAAGACCAATGGTAGATAAAACAGCCTCTCAAAAGAAAAATAGCAAACTGGTGCTTAAACAAAATGAAAAATTACCCTTATGCTGTTAACTCACCTACAACATGCATCTCAAAACCTATACTCCTATAAATGAGGATAATTTTATAGTTATGAACTTCTGCAAGCTTTATCCATTCATAGCTATAGCATCAGCATGTTTTATGCTCTATCATTTCCTTTTAGAGCATTTAGATTAGCAAATACAGCTGGAACTAATTAGAACTATGTCATATGATAGCCTACGAGTTGTACTTCTTCTTTGAAGAAAAATACTATAGACAATCGACTGGCGTCCTATGGTCGGAGTGATGGCCAAATTAGTTATACGACACAAAGAAAACATGGCCATCCAAGAATTTATTACAAATGCAAAATATTATGCCCATTGCATAGATGACATTTTCCTAATTGTAAACAAGAATGTACAGCCTAACACTCTCTCGGACAGCTCCTTAGGACTGACCCTTGATCTGGATCAACACACAAAATCTGAAATTCATTTCCTAGCTATCTCAATAAAAAAAAAACAGAACAGTGTTTGAGAATCTCAAAACCTATACTCCTATAAATGAGGATAATTTTATAGTTATGAACTTCTGCAAGCTTTATCCATTCATAGCTATAGCATCAGCATGTTTTATGCTCTATCATTTCCTTTTAGAGCATTTAGATTAGCAAATACAGCTGGAACTAATTAGAACTATGTCATATGATAGCCTACGAGTTGTACTTCTTCTTTGAAGAAAAATACTATAGACAATCGACTGGCGTCCTATGGTCGGAGTGATGGCCAAATTAGTTATACGACACAAAGAAAACATGGCCATCCAAGAATTTATTACAAATGCAAAATATTATGCCCATTGCATAGATGACATTTTCCTAATTGTAAACAAGAATGTACAGCCTAACACTCTCTCGGACAGCTCCTTAGGACTGACCCTTGATCTGGATCAACACACAAAATCTGAAATTCATTTCCTAGCTATCTCAATAAAAAAAAAACAGAACAGTGTCCTAAACTTCACTGTATACTGCAAACCAACTTATGTGCCGATAATGATCCCATCATGGTCAGAAGATCCATACAGATATAAAATAACAGCAATAAAAATGCTTCTCCAACATATAAGCATGCACTGCACAACACAGGAAGCTAAAAACAATGAGTTAGAAATAATTATCAACCATGCAGTCATTAATGGTTATACCCCATTTATGATGATGAGGTTGTACAGAAATATACAAACCATAAGCAATATACAGGCACATTCTGACTCAACTAAACCAGCAAGAATATCAATAGAATATTCCTCATTACATCATATAAATTTGAAACTTAGAGAGAAGCTAAATATAGAATTTACATGCACGAGGCAGAGATCTAACTATATATGACAGATTATATAACAATAAAACGAAACAACAGCATGATATGTTTTCAGGAGTGTATTTAATTCCAACAAAAGATAACAACACAGAAAATAAAGAAATATATATCAGAAGTACAAAAAGGAATCTAAAGACAAGAATTAAAGAACATAAACAAAGTATAGCAACAGGAAATATAGACACATCCTAGCACAAAGATACTACAAAACGGATCTCTCTATCAATTAGGACCACGCACGAATTATTTATCGTGTTAGAAATTCCAAAGACCTTAAGTTAGCAGAAGCTATGGAAATACATAATTGGAGAAATAAAACATGCGTTATGAACGAATTAACCCCGGAAACAATACCTCTATCCTGGATCTAGGCAAACCAAAACCAATAACATGAAAATACTATCACCTCTTATACATATTACAACATATTTTAATTACTATTACTATTATAGCTCTTATTTTACCTTGTCGTATTTTATTTGATTTTAAAAAACACATTTATTATTTATTAATCTATTTATTCTGTTTATTTTTGAAATTATTATATACAGTAGTGCTCAAAAGTGTTTTGACAAGTCTAAATTTGTTATTATCTTGTTTCCATGTACTTCTCAATAAATGTGAGTTTTTCCATATTATTACTTATGACGTGCCTGCAACGATTGCTAGGAACAAGTTGGAAGTTGTTTGTTTACTTTACAAGTATTCTAAGAAACATATTCAAACTTGTGCTCATAAGTATTTTGACAATTATTCAGTTCCAAATTGTCAACGAGATGTCGATCTGTTAGTCTGTCATACATCATATCTCAAAAACATATCGATCGATTTTGTTCAAAATTGAAATATAGATTATAGACATATTAAATAGAGAGTTCATTCAACTATCATTCATATAATTCGAATCGATAGAAAACACAGTTTATAATACGAAAAAAAATAAAAATAAAAAAAATCTAAAAATGGAAACCGGAAGAACATACTTGTTTTATGCAAAAAACTCCATATTTTATTCATGCTTAACGTTTAAATATTTTTTTATATTCCTTTCGAATTATTTATTTTGTTTTAATTCGATTGAGGATTAACAAAATATTTAATACGGGAAAAAATAAGCAGCAATTTAAAAGTCATTAAAAGGAAACTACTACCTGTTACGTTTAAAGAAAAAAAAAAAAAAACGATTTAAAAATAAATTGATTAATAATTTATTTTCTCTGTCAATAACAGAAATATAATTCCATTTATAAAGACAATTTCTTTTTCAAATTTCTTTTCTCTAGGATTGATTCTGGTCCATAGATCTATATTATTGAAATTAATCATGTGGACCTCTTGTTCTTTTCGGATGTCCTCCTATTAATCATTTGGTCACAAGTACGATGACAGGAATAGATGTCAAAGGAACTATTTTTTTATTATCTATTTTTTTCTTACTATAATATATTTTCTGAATAAATTATTCTGTTCCGTATCGATATTTTTTCTCTTAAATTTTCTAGATTAAAATCTACAACGAGTATCACCACTTTCAATTGATGATACTCTTCATTAAATTATATAATAATAATATTCACATGAATAAATATATTATTATTTATTTAATGAGAATTTGAATGTTTTTTTTAAGTGAACTTAGCCATTTTTTACGTTTCATTCGGCTAAATAATTTTTCTATGAGCGAGCGAGTTTGTTTAATATTTCAATCGATGAAGCTATAAAAATTGAAAAAAAAAAAATTATGCGCGCATCTAATATTTAAAAAAATAGTCAAATATTAATTTCAAACATATTTTTTTAAAGGATGTTCGAAATTTTATCATGATAAATATATAAAACATGTGCTAAAATCTGGAAGGGAAACTGGGCATGTTGACAAGTGGCAGACAAAAATGGAAATCCTGATAAATGTAAAAAAATCTATTGATATTGCGACTATTCTTGAAAATCTTCACTCTAGAATCTTGTAGAAATATATATATATCTTTTAGATTATAACGTTGTAGTACTTTTATTAGCATTTATCGTAATTGAAACAATTAATTTATCATTATTACTTTGAATATTATAAACTTTAAAACGAACTTATTTAGGCCTATATATAATTTTAAAGCATAGAACATGTTTAACTATTAATGTTTTGATTCTCTGATCAGTCGATTATATACGATGTTAGTTCTTCCATTCGCAAACTGTGCATATCGATATATCCACTAGAAGATTAAAATCGATCCGAAACTCGTTGATGTTTTCAATTAATTATCATTAAAAATAAATAGGAAAAATCTTGAATAAACAAAACTTGATTACAGTATCGTACAAAGAGTTAAGAATCGCTCAATTATATTATATAAAAAAAAGAAAAAGAAAAATCGATGAAACTTTTAATGCACACATTTTTATTAATATACCGTAAATGTAAAATTTTATATAAAGTGGTTTCCTGAATAAGTATAATGCCGGTTTTAAGACGTCGACTCATTAATGGTTAAAATCACAGTTAAACCAAATTTTACGATATCCTTATAGGATTTTACGATAAAACATTAAACCATCAAAGTTTATTTTTCAATCTAGTTGTTATCACCTTTTAGATCTATTCTCCTAAATACTTATTTACTTTTAATCTCCTTGCCTAGCGCTTTAAATAAAGATGTAACTGGTCGTTTTGTAAGATTGATTATTCTCCTTTTAAAATAATTTTAATATCTATAAATTAATAGATTAATTAAAAGAATTCTTTTAAAAAATATTTTAAAATTATATCATAATTATTATATATGAGATTATTTAGTCGCTATTTATACTTTAATGAAACTTTTAAAAGTTCTAAATTACGGTTAATTCTGTAAATAACTTACCTATTAAATAATTTATATAATAAATTTAGTTAGATTACTTAATTTTCGGTAATAAATATGAAGCGATGTTATTGAATACAGTATTTGTTTAATGAAAGCATTCTTAATGAAACTAAATTTTAGTCTCGGTAAGATGTTATTAACTAGACTGAAACGTTAATAAAATAATATGCTGTTTAATTATGAATGTTATGTGCAACTTTAAATAAGTTTATTAAGGAAGTATGATTATTATATATATGAAAGATAGCAACTAAAGAGATTTAGCTTAAAAATAGTTTTGCGTATCTACGCCAGGTGGCGCCACGGTTCCAATCAGCAAATGGTACTAGTTTTTTCGAGAAAATGGTAGTTTTGGTAGCAAATTTCATTAGTTTTTTGGTAGGAAATGTTAGTTTTTGTAGTAAATTCAATTAGGTTTTGGTAGAAAATAGTAGTTTTTGATAGTAGATTTCTTAATAAATTCAATTAGCGTTTGGTGGATAATAGTATTTTTTTTTATTTTTTTTTTCCGTTGTTGTTGTTGCAAGTGCCACTAGTTTTTGGTAGCAAATGATAATTTTAGTAGTATATTCTATTAGTTTTTGTAGCGAATCGTATTTTTGATAGATAATGGTAGTTTTAGTTAATAATTCCATTAGTTTTTGTTAGAATATTATCGTTTTGATAGTATACTCTACTAGATTTTAGTAGCAAACGGTAGTTTTGATAGTAAATGCTACTAGTTTTGAGATATTTTTTCTTGTATGGTTTAATGCCGCTTTCAGTGGGATATTCAGGAGCCTATCACAGGCTATCTATACCTCTGGTGAGGTTAGTCTTCAAGTGGAAGAAGAAAACTTTTGCAAGTATAGGATCCGAGAATTGAACCTGAATCCTCCAGGGTGGATGCGTGCTGGCAGTGGAGAATACATGGATTCCATATTAGTTTTGATATCATGTTGGCATTCTGTAGAGAATACTCCATAATGTTTCAGATTGTCAAGTTGCTGATTCTCTCTAATTCTATTCTCAAGAAATTTTTATAAAAATTTCCAGCATTTCAGATTCATGACAGATCTCAAAGAAAAAAAAAACTATGGATAAAAAATTCATTCTAACACTGATAACTTTAATAAAACATCATTAAAATTTATTATTATTATTTTTTACTTATAAAATGTAATTTTTTTTTTTTTTTGTCATTTGTCAACATTCGTACATCTTGATTTAAAAATTCATTAATTTTCTAAAAAGCTTTATGCGATAATTGAAAGGATCAGCTAGCAATTAATATGTTTAAACTAAATTTAATTAAAAACTTCATAAAGTGAATAAAGCATAATTATCGTATTAATTAAAATACCGCTCACGTAATCATACTTCAGCGTTTATAAAATGCTACTACAGCAACAAACACACACACACACGAACTTTAATAATCGTAATGAACGTATGAATATACATAAATCGCTTTATTACTATTGATAAACAATGGAGAAAGGTTTAAAGTCATAACAGATGGTTTGATAAATTTAATTTTATTCATAAAATTAGCATTTAATAAACAATACAATAATGGATATACGTGTTTTGATGGAAATTTTTAATTACCGGCAAAGATACATTTAGAATCGATCAGACTAATTAATATTTAATTTTCTCATCAGATATCTGACAATGTTTGCTAGAAAGAACTAACGTGTGTCGATGCTTTCATAACTTTTTTCTTTCATTACAGTAGAAAACTTAATGAACTGGCAAGATTTACGAGTATGTATGTAGTCGGATAGGGGGTTCATAATCAATCTCAGTTAACGAATTTAATTTGACAGCAAATGTGATGTTTCACATTACTAAAAGAAGATAGAATAATAATAAAAAAATAATAATAATTATCATGATCCGATAAAAACAATTAAAAAAGAACATTACATAAGATAATTGAAGAATAAGTTTCGTTAATTTATTTCGAATGATTCCTTTCTTCTCTTTATTGTTAGAAAAGAGTTTAATTTAAATTGTCTAAGTCTCTCAATTTTGAATAGTTTAATTGTTATTAGAAGATAAATGTTCTGATAGAAAGCATAATGTATTCGGCAAGTTTTCACTCCCATTCAGCAATCTTGAGTGATAATTAATTTATTTTAGAAGATATTTTATGATCATTAATAAAAATTAATTATATTATTGAATTAATTGCTGTTAAAATAAGAAAGTATTTTAATTGTTTAAAATTATTAGATAATTAACTAAATTATATTGTAGAAATTTGATATAATTTTATATTAAAAAAGTATAAGTTACATTCTGATTGGTCGAAGCTCATGAATCAATCAGTAACGTCACATAACAATTACTCGTGACGCAACAATAGCCTTACATTATTTCTGAATTAATTTAACATTCTAGCATTTTTTTGTGATAAAAACAAAAAAATTTGTTAGCATGGCACAATAAATGTTTAATAATATCACAATAAAGGTAAAGTTTTCGTTTGGCCATACTTATAAATCTACACTAGAACTGTAATTTGCAACTTGTTAGAATTAAAGATTGATGACAGTTTTAAATTCTAAAATTAAATGTTTTATATTAAATAATTTATTATTAATCCCTAATACTTCTTTAAAGTTTTGAACGGTTTACAAAATAAATCGTTTTAATTTAATCTGTCTCAGTAAAAATAATAATAAAATTTAAGAGTCATTTGGTAAATCGAAATTCCTTCTAGAATTCAAAAAAATAAAATAAAAATAAAAATTAAGAATGGAAAAAGAGGTAGAAGAAAAAAAAGAAGAAGAAAAAAACAACAATAATATTGCCAAAACTGTTGTTTCAAAAAAATAAAATAAAAATAAAAATTAAGAATGGAAGAAGAGGTAGAAGAAAAAAAAGAAGAAGAAAAAAACAACAATAATATTGCCAAAACTGTTCAGATGATTAATTATTAAAATAAACATTCAGAATGATTTTTGTCACGCAAGAAAACATTTTAAATAGTTTTTCGATTTTATTTTATTTTTTCAGGTAACTTATTACAGAACTAAAATTAAAAAAATAAAAATATTTTAACATTATTCAATATTCAGAGAACTTCAATCTATTGACAGAAGGAAAAAAAAAAAAAACAAGAAATTTCAGTAAACTTAACGATTTAAAACGATATAAAATTTATTTTTTACTTAATTAAAAGGAAGATATTTACTAGATTTAAAGAAACAACTAATAAACTATTAAATTGTTAAATTGCTATCGACAACAATAAAGTTTTATACGTGGATCAGATAAACATCAAACTTCACTCATGCATTTATAAAGAAAAACAAATAATTTTTATGTTTATTACCAAAGTTACTAACAAAAATGCTCTCAGGATATTTTCTAACAACTTCTACGGATTCAGAAACGAATTAAGGATTTATAAATATATTTTAAGACATAGAGAGTGGAATGCAAAGAAAAACAACCTTAAATTTACTGATGTATAATAACTACATAAAATTATAAATTATAAATCTAAAGAACAGTACTATTTCGTAATCAGAGACATTTTAATATTTGAAGAAGTCTGAAGCACTTGGAAAATTAATCCTGTTCTCCAGTTGAACAGCAAGAGTTCCCAATCGTGTAAAAAGATGGAAAGATTCTACATCTCCATAAAGAAGAAGAAGAAGGAAAAAAAAAAAAAATGCATCATAAATAATTCAATAATATTAATGAACTGTTTACCAGTTAAAAGAGGTTCAAGTCGTTAAATTTTTTATTTTATTTTCTTATTCTAAATCTGAATCCTATAATGATTAGAATCCCCATACAATATTTAAAACTCTGAGAAAAAACATGTTAAATTTAATTAAAATTTTAAATGTTGACAAGTCGTCGGAGACTTCTAACTTAGATAAAGTGCTTATTTGTTTTACTAATGGAAAATAAATTTTCGCTTACTTTTTTTTTTAAATATTAATTAGCAATTAATTATATTCATTTAACATAATCACCATTCGTCATTATTATTATTCTTAAATAATCATAACTCGATCGTGTTTTAAGAGACCACTGTGCAATGTTTTTTGCATTAATATTATAGTAGCATCATGCATTAGTTTGTAGCATTTTAATGCATTCTGTTTCTCTTTTAAACTATTTGCTTTAGAAGAATAATCCATTATATTTATATAAGATACATATATATATATTCTTTTGTAAATATAAAAAAAAATTTTATATCTAACATCATTGATCAAATAACTAATAAATGAAACTCGCAAAAAAAAATAAATTTGTAGAATTCGTTCTTTTTTTTTTTTAATGTACGAACAACATTTGTTTACTGAGTTTTAAGTTAATTTACTACAATATCACGAAATATTTGCATTTATCGGAGAATACCGAGTAAAATATGAAATTCATAAATCATATTTTGAGAAATTCGTTACGGATACAAATACAAAAATATAATAATTTAATTAAAATTTTCGTGATTAAAAATTTAAAAAATCGATTAATTTCGATCCGATTTGAAAATTTATGTAATAAATATTAGTCTTATTAAATAAATATGTTAACTTTAAAAAAAAAATACCCGAAAACAGATTTTTCTTAATTTCAGTGATCAAAATTCACTTTAAATTTATAAATGTTTAAGAAGAAGTTAAATGCCAAATGTGAGTTTAGTAATGAACAAAATATTGAGCGTTATACGCAGAATTAAAATTATCATATGATGAAAGTTACATTGCTTTAACTTCTTACTTGTACTTGAAGAAAGTCTGTTTGTTATGTAATAATTCGTGGTTTGATAATTGTTTGTTATGTAAATATATAACGATTAATGGCTATTGAATTAATTATTATTAATTAATAATTTTTGATGTTAATTGGAAATAAACCATAATTTTTTTTTTAAAGATGTAGCACTTACAAAATTTATTTTGTAAATGCTACATCCTACAAAATGGTTATGTATACATTATACATTGTATATGTTCCATCCTAAAAATGTTGTAGGCATTAAATCAGATGTTTTAGGATGGAACTCCTACAAAATAAATTTTATAGGCATTACATCTTGTAAAAAAAAGTCAATAATAAATTAATAAAAACAAAACTACAACTAAATATTACACAAAGTATTAAGAATTTAATATTTTATCTGTGTTTTTATTATTTTTATTGGATAAAGTTTTTATTTATCTATTATTATCAATAATTGTTTAAAAAAATAAGATTTTTAAATAAATAATTTATATTTTCATGGATTTATTTTATAAACATCATTTACAAAAGATGATATATATATATATTTTTATGTTTAAGAAATAATTTTTATTAAAAATTTTTACGTTTATAAGTCATTGTTATTAGCCTCATTAAATCCATAAATTTAATGATCATAAATTTTCAAATACATGTTTGGAAATTGTTCAATTTATAAAATTAGTTGTCGAATTGAAAATTATTTGTCTTCATCCTTCACCTCTCAGTACTTTATTATTGTAGCAATTCGACTGACCTGTTAATGAGCAATGTAACATTGTGTAAATGACTTTCAGATTGACAATGTACAACATGTAGTAAAGCTGGCAATCACAGAGAAAATCCTCTACCTATTCACTTTGTTTACTTATCTTCAAGGTTTGTCTTAGAGAGTTCAATTCTAAGCTTGTTGTTTTTGTTTACATCCCCGATAGGTTTCTTTTTTCTACAATAAATCCAATTAAAAATTGTACAAATTTTCCTTTTTTTTTTTTCCTTCTCGCAAATCACTTAAAACCTTACATTTCTTCCAAGAGATTCATAAAAAAGTAAACTCTTCACAATAAAAACTTGAATAACCCAAATATAAGATCTTCTTTATGGTGTTTGGAAAGAAATTTTCTGTTTATTTTGCAGAACAAAACTGAATTTAGAAAAAAAAAAGAAAAAAAGTTTTAATTAAAAGCTTATTACACATTTCCACTTAATGCTTTTTATATTTCCTCTTATAAGATACACAAAGAAGAAGAAGAAATTTTAAACTTTTTTTTTTGTAAAATTAATTACAGTGATAAGTAATGTTTATGATCTTATCGGTTGAACTCATAAATAGAGGAGTTGAAGCTAAAAATTTATTTAAATTCTTTATTTTATTTTATTTTATAAAAATTAAAAGTGCGAAAATATAATTTAAAATTTGTGAGATTTATATCAGAAAGCATTGTTGATTTTTTTTTTAATAATAAAGAATATTTTGCAAATTATTGAGAAAAATAAAATTAGAGATTAAATTGTGTTTTAATTTTAATAATATAAGCAGATCAAAAATTTATAATTAATAATTAATAGTTTAAACTAAAATAATGTTAAACTGAATTTTTTTCGATTTTTATTAAAGCTATTATTAAGAAAAAAAAAAAAAAAAACATTGCAATTTGAACTAATTACTGTATTTAAAATATAATTAAGAATAATTTAATGAATCATATTATTAAGTAATATTTTATCTTCGGTTCTCTTTAATTATATAAAATAATATTTCATATGCATAGTTATTCTTCGATAGAATAATATTTGTCAAGAATGCATCGGTTGTTTGTTACATAACAATTCGTGGTTCATTTATTTGATTGTTACGTAATAATTAATGATTAACGAATATATGGAAATTAATCATCAAAAATTTATTTTTCAGGCGTTATAAATCATAAAGTGAGGAATACATCCTGCAGAATAAAAGAGAAATTTGTGTAAAAAATAAAAAAATAAAAATTAAGGAGTGAACTTTATGTTCTTTTTAAAAATGTAAAAAAAATGAAGACAAGTATGTACATGTAAACAATTTTGTTATTATACATATTAAGAGTTTTTGATATAAAAATTATTTGATTAATTAAAAAATTTTAACTGAAACGTTCGTTTATCGATGAAGTTTAAAGTTTGATAAAGTTAAGTTGACGGTTTTTTATATGGACGAAATTTCACGCTGGGAAAAGACCCATCTGATTTCTAAAATAAAACTTTTTGAGATTTTTTTTTTTCTTTTTTTGGAATTAATTCTGTTTCTAATTACGTGTAGGCACGCCCACAAATTGGAACTATTTGTTAAAAAGAAAAATTGAATCCATGCATGCATCTCCTTTTCTTTATTCAACGTCCTCTAAAGTTTCTTAAGTCTCTGGGCATTTTTTTTTCTTTAATTTAAAACTTGATGAAATTTTCTTCAGAGAACATTTGCTTCACGCGAATATAATAATTCTTAAATAGGAAGAAGAAAAATATTCCCCGAGAATCTCCATCTCCATTTGAATATAATAGTTTCGACCATCAGTTGAAGAATTCTCATTTATAGCAGTGAAACAGTTTCTAAGACAAAGGAGAGTTATTGCTATAAGTCACACACGAAAATTTTGTTTAAATTATTTATGAATGAACACGTATCAGATGGATGAAAGAATATGGCGAATTTTGAAAATAGAGATAAAAAAAATGGGATAACTTTTGCATTAAATCAATGGCAGTTCTTATACTTCTCTTTTTATAACCATGGCAAATTTCTACAATAGATTTTTAATTTGTGGCATTGCAATAATCAAAAATAAATATTAAAAAACAAAAGCAAATTGCACATTTTTGCCATTGCTCAAACTGAATAAAATTTTTCCCACATATCAGATTAAAACAATTAAGATAATTTTTAAAATTCTAAATAACACATTAGCTAGAAATTAATAAGATATTCTTAATTTTAATGGAAGTTACTTGGGGGAAAATAATATAAAGTTTGTTTATTTGTTTGTTTAGAAATCTAAACTTGCCTTTTAAAATATTAACAAGGTAACTTATTATACACTAACCATTTTAATATTTTTCTACGCAAACAATTTATATAAAGGAAAAATATTATCATCTTTTATAACAAAACATCATGAATATCAATGCTAGTAAAGTTTGTTTCTCTATAAACTCGACTTTAATTATTTATTTATAAATATAAATATGTGGAGATTACAAATAGAAAATATCTGTAAACATTGGTATCGTTATTAATTTTCTCGAATAACAATGTTAAAAAAATAAATGCATGAAAAATATAATAAATTTCTGTAAAGTTTGATTATTTTCTTTTTAATTTTTAATGCAATTAAAATTTTAATTTATAATATATTATATGGTTAATTGGCTGTACGTTTACTTGAATTAGTTTTCGTGCCTTAACATGTGCGATATATTTATTCGCTAATGTATAGGAAATGAATTGACTGTTAATTCAAATGCAGTTTTGATGTTTGCAGTTGATCTATCACTTGTTTAAACGTTACATGTTTATGCTACTCTTACTGACATTATTTATACATATCGATGTGACTAAATACGTAATGTAAGCAGGGTCTGAGAGAGGTAAGATGGAAGTCGACTATTCGCATATTTTGGGCTCCATTACACTCCAAAAATCTTAAAAGTATCAGCCTAGATATTGGAATTTCCAAATATGAATAAATCTTACTTTTTAGAATCCTATCTAGCTGGACTCTATTTGCAGCTAGATGTAAGTATACAATAAATATAAAAAATTAAACAATAAAATTTGTAGCTAATTAATTTAAGGGTATGGAACTTAAATTTTAATAAAAATATTTTTGTATGTCTTTCTTATATTTATATCCAGACTTATATAGAAGAAGGCTAGTATTTTGATTCCAGCCTTTCACAAATTTGGGACTTTATCCCATTCTGAAAATCATATATGGAGAGTCCAGAATCCAGGACAAATTGTCCTTCTTGCTAACCGTCCTTTATCTGGGCAAGGATGTGATACAGAAAAATTAAACAGTAAAATTTATAACGAATAATTAATAAAGAAACTAATTAATTTAAGGTTACGTTGAATAAATTTTAATAAAAATAATTTCGTGCATGCAATTGTAACGCTTTAATTATATACAGTGCAAATGAGTAATCTAAATAAACGAAATTCTTTTGAAAAATTAAAACGTTCTAATGTTTATAAATTTTAAACATGGCGAATTTTACGTAATTAACTCTTCAAGAGTGGCGAATTATGCGGGTATTACTAGTAAACATAGATTTTTCTCGTTTTAAATCTAACTGAAGAGTCGTATGACAAGAGCGAAATGGTCAGGGTAATTTTAATAGAAGATACTGACTGAACCTATTCGAGCGGAGATAACCCATTTCTTTTATCTTGCTTTTAATTATTTAAAAAAAGAGAGAGAGATCTAATATTATTAATGGTGAATAGTCATGTTTTAGTCATTATCCCGAAATAAAAAAAAATATTTCTCTAATTATTTTCTGAATATCTCTTTATGATTTATTACTGGAGTTACATTAATGACAAAAAGTTATAAAAGTGACATAATGAGATATTAAAGTAGGGAAAAAGTATAGAAAAAATTTTTAAACGGATAATTATATATGTTGAATAAAGGTTAATGATGCTAATGTGTAAGAGAAAAAAAAAAAAAGGATTATTTTAAGTCGTTTTAAAATTTAAGTGGTCTGGACAATTTCGAATTGAATGGATACTCAATTTTAATTATAGAAATACGATTGTCTTCATTCAAGTTATAGAAGTAAATCTGTTTCATTATAAATTAGTGACATACCTTTCTTCACTGCTAATTGGAAACGTTGCATTCGCCTTAAATTACCATTATATTCTTAAAGAGAAAATTAATATAATAAAATCCAACCACTGGAAACTTTTTTTTTTTCTTTTAAAAATAAAATAAAAAAAAGATTCTTAATTTTTTTTATCATTTAGTTTAAAAGGAGGTCAAAGTTTTTATTTATTTATTTATTTTTTTCCTCCTCCTATAGAATAGATAAAACGACAAAACTTACGTTTTTGACTCGAATCCCTTGATCATTGTGAAACAAAACAGAGAATGTGGATTTATGCCAGATAAAGGTCTGATGTTGAAAATATTATCTTATACAAGAAACGGATGATTTATTTTCTTGAGATGAGTTTAACCAAACATTCCATATATCAAAAGAAGTGAGAAATAAGTATTTTTACCAAAGTAGATATTTCTCTCCACATCCTGAACATTTTGCTCTGAAATATTTTATTTTGTAAAATATTTCCTGTTCCACAGGCAAGAGGTTTTATTTATGTTTTATCTTTTCTTTTTTTTTAATTTTAAATTAATTATATAATAAATCATTAATATTTTAAAAATATGTAAGTGAAATATATAAAAATGCATAATGATATGCTTACTGTGTTATATATTTTTATATATATTACAGGAGTAGGAAGAGAACTCCTGATGTAACAGTAAATATAAAACACCTTTAATACCCCTACTATTAAAATTATTTAATTATAATCAATCGATTCTTTAAGAGATTTCAAACCGATTTTATTTAAAACTGAAATTTCTCAGATGAAATGGGATAAAATGACTAGGCGAAGATCTTTCTAAGGAATGAATTTTCGTCATTTATTTTATGCTGTTTCCTCTTTGACAGATATAAGTGACTGGCTGTTTTACAGCTCACTAAGAACTGGCCATACCCATAATGGAGTGATGGACTAAAGAGGTCTTTTAAAGAATGGGGATCAACGCACAGAGTTAGATTGTTTCAGAAAAAAATTCCTGAGGAGTGGGACTCGAGAATCGATTCCTGATCCTTCAACTGGAAAGTTATAGTTATTCCACACAACTGACCTGGTGAAAAGTTCCAAAAGAATATAAGGAATATTTAGATTTCGTTTTTTTTTTCTCGTTTTATAATCCGAAAACAAAATAATCCACGAATATCTTAATGAAATGTCAGCATCATAAGTTGGTTATGTATTATGTGTAAATGTTGTTTACGACAGTGTTACGGATACTGCAGCCTTACGTAAACATAAGAATAATTTCTCTTAATTATATTTAAATAATGGAGAATCCATGTAGAAAATAAATATAATAAATTCAACTTTGGAGGTATTTTTTATCATCTTGATATAGTGAAAATGCTTGGAACTTTAAAATAACGCAAAAAATTCTTTTTATGCCATTTTGCAAATTTTTTACGTTAAAACTATGCGAAAAATCCTGTTTTACTTCTTTTATTTTGCATTTAAAATTTAACTATTTACTTCTTCAAAGATAGAAAATCTTAAAAAAAGTATTTTCTATTTTTGAAGGATTAAAAATATTTTTAATAATACTTTTTTAATTTTTAAAACACACTAAATTACAAAATACACTATTTTATACACCACACATAATTTATTAGCCCTTAGATGTTGGAATGAAGTCTTCCAGCAGACACGTTAGCACCCATAATCTTCTGTGTTAAAAAATGTTACCACAGTTGTCTTAGAAACGCCATACTCGAGTTACATTTTAATTGTTTTACCTTTCTGCACTTTATCTACAATTTTTTTCTTAATCTCTTTATTCAATCGAGTGTTCTTCTTTTTGGAATTATTCCTCTGGTCAATTCTCTTTGAACCCATCCTTACATTTCATTCAAAAAAATAATAATAATTAAATTTTTTACTTTCTGAAAAATGTAGAATTGAAAATTAACACAAACAACACGGGCAAACACCAAAGTAGTCCAAAATAGGGCAAACACCAAAGTAGCCCAAAAAGAACTGACAAATAGCAAATGGCTGGCAAACACCAAAGTAGCCCAAAAAGAACTGACAAATAGCAAATGACTCAGCAAACACTAAAGTAGCCCAAAAAGAACTGACAAATAGCGAATGACATCACCACAATTCCATGCACGCGCATGTGCCAACCTGCGAAACTCAAATGTCGAATTGCGACGCATCACTGTATATACATATACCAAACCCGCAAAACTCAAATGTCGAATTGCGGGACATCGAATTGCGAGGCACCACTGTTCCCGCAAAACTCAAATGTCGAATTGCGAGGCACCACTGTATTTACAAATCGTCACGAAACTCAAATGTCGAATTGCGAGGCACCATTGTATCATATCATATTTAAACTTTCTGCTGCTATGTGCATATAGAGATCCCTTTTTATTTGTGGAGATTTTATTTTATCTTGATTTTTTTCATATTTTTTACAAACCCAACTTAAGTTGAAATGTCAAAAAAAAGAAAATATGATGAAAGCTGTGTATTATTTGGTTTCATTTACATTAATGAATGTGATGGGACTCAAAAGCCATAATATTTTTTCTGCAGAAAAATTCTTGTGAATGGAAGAATGAAGCCAGCAAAATGAAAGACCATCTCATGTTCATCCATGGTGAAAATGCATCTAAAGATGTGAGTTTTTTCATGTGAAAAAGCTCAATTCAAAATAGCAGTGACACTTCCAAAATTTAGATTTGCTATTTCATGAAAGCCTCTTCTTGAAGCATTCTACAAAGTTGCTTATTGGATTGCCAAATAAAAGAAATCTTACATTATTGGAGAGACTTTATTAAAGCCATGTACACTGGAAATGGTTGAATTAGTTTGTGGACTAGAACAAAGGAATAATCTAGAAGTGAGTTCCTTTGTTAAATGATGTAATACATTCCAGGATACTTGATATGTTTTTTAATATTTTGAAGCAGGTCATCAAGGAATTGGTAGCCTTGCCATTCCCCTTCAGTATGCAATTAGATGAAACTACAGACATCTCTCAATGTAGCCAGTTGTTTGTTTTGTTTGCTATGTGCATGCTGATGCCATCAAAGAAGAATTCTTATTTTGTGAGTATCTTTCAGAAACTGAAAGGCTGTCAATGTTTTTGAAATGATAAAGTTTTAAGGAAAGAAAAGCTTAATTCTCTTTATACTGATGGAACTCCTGTAATGCTTGACAATACATCTGGTTTTGCTACTTTAGTGAAAAAAAAGAAGCTCCTCAACTTGTCATCACTCATTGCTTTCTACATGGACATGCTCTGGCAACAAAGATTCTTCCAACAACCCCTGAAAGAAGTTTTGTCAACAGCCATAAAAGTTATTAACTTTATTGGAAGCAGGTC
This sequence comes from Olivierus martensii, assembly GCA_000484575.1. Classification (NCBI taxonomy): domain Eukaryota; kingdom Metazoa; phylum Arthropoda; class Arachnida; order Scorpiones; family Buthidae; genus Olivierus; species Olivierus martensii. The sequence goes on from AYEL01038780.1 coordinate 22,296, forward strand.
TTTGAATCACTCTATTTTTAAAAGATTTTTGTCAACAAATGGGAACAGAATATGAATGTCTTCTCTAACCTACAAAAGAATGGTGGCTTTCAAGAGGACAAATCTTGAAATGCTTTGTTTGAATTAAAGCAGAAGTTTCATTTTTTCTGAAAGAAAGAGAAAACCCACTCTTGGAACATTTTGAAAGAAAGGATTTTATCCATGAGTTAGCTTACCTAGCAGATATTTTTCATCATAAGAATGAGATAAATCTTTCTATTCAAGGTCATGAAGTCATCATTATGGATGCAACTAAAATATTAAAAGCTTTCTTGGCTAAATTACCAATATGAAAGACTAGAGTAGAGGTCAACATTCTTGCAAACTTTCCAATGTTGGAGAAAGTGCTTTAACAAGATGGAGTTGAAATACAAAATTCTCTGTCAATTTTTTTGAAAAGAGATAATGAAACCTGTTAAAATGACCACCTTGATACAGTGACCACCTGGTTAAAGAGACCAAATTTCAAAAGCTGGTTTCTTTCCCTTAGGATATAATGCTATTTTTGTTCCATATAGTGACTACCTGTCTAATGTTTATATTGACCACTCATTTAGTTAGTTTTAAGAAATTTTAACCTGCTAAAGTGACCAAGAAGATTAACTTCAGAGAGGAATTACTGTATTTTCCTTACAATTTTTTCCATTAGATAAAATTGTAAGGATTAGTATTCCATTAGAATTTTTCTGTTATGATAAAATAGTCATTAAACCAGTATAATAAAAAGTAAATATTATAATACTACTGTTTATGTATCTTTATACTGTATAGTATTTTAATTTAAGTTTGACCTTGTAAATTCACATATACAAGTTAGTATTAATTGTAACACAGTATATGCTTGCTATAAGACTTTGTTCATCAAAAAGTGATATGAGCTATATGTTGCTATTATCATTTGACTGCAAATTGACGATTTTAAATAATATAAATTTTTCTGTTTGGATTAATCCGCTATTTTCTTTTGGGGAAGGGAGAGGGGCACTGTCCTGTATAGTGACCACCTGTGAAAAGTGACCAGTTAGGTCAGTCACAAAGGATGGTCACTATACAGGACAATTAACAGGTAAATACAATTATATATTAATATATACAATAATAATACAATTAACAGGCTATACAGACAAATAACAGGTTTCACTATATTTGCAAACACCTGGAAATATTACAGAATTCTTTTAAAAGTTATTTCTATCTTGATGGTATAAAAGTTCAACCATGGATCTGCAATCCTTTTCTTTCCAATATAGACTGTATCGAAGATGTTGGTCTAACCAAAGATGGACTCATTGATCTTAGGGCAAAGAGCTTACTACAGTTGGAATTTAATTCAAAAGCTTTGGTGAATTTTAGTGTTCCCTGAAAAAAGCCTATTGTCATCTTATAAACCGAGCCATGGAAGCTTTAATTCCATTTGCAAAAACACATCTTTGCGAATCGAGTTTTTAAACACTTATAACTATGAAAACAAAAAAACAAAATTGATTAGCTGCCTAACATGACATGCATATTGCCTTGTCAAATACTACATAACAATGTGAGGCTTTTATTCAAGCTGAACAACAACAGTCTTCACACTGATGTATCTTTAATAAATAAATTTTACTTGAAATTTCCTATATATTAAATATGTTTTATTATTATTCAATGCAGTAAGAAAGAAGAATATATATTATTGCATCATGTTTTTTATTTTGCTAACTGTATTTTAATACAACTGGTTTCCTTTGTAATTTTATTTTATGCATTTAAAAATATTTTGAGAAGGGGCCATAATCATCACCTAACAGGTAAAGGGGTTCAAAATAAAAAAGGTAAAGAACCCTTACTCTAAGCAAAATAACACTAGTCTGTTTAAATGATTCAAGTACTGGAATAAAATTCAAGTAATTGATAATTTTTGTAAAAATTATTAAAATTATCACTTTAAAATAATTTATTAAAGAAAATTTTCTCTGCTCATAATCAATAGTATTTTAAAATAGAGATAGTTCAGAATCCTTTACAGAAGTTCTGTACAATAGTGATGTTTTTCATCTATCTGTAAAACATTACTTATAAAAGGATTAAATCTAAATTTATTTTTATCATATAGTTTAAAAATTAAAAATTCTATCATATATCTTTATATTCTGTTATAATATTTTTCAATAAAGGGTTTATGAAAATGAATTGAATGCTAGAAATACCGGGCTGAGTCAGATATATTCACTAAGTATTTATATATGCAATGCAAATACAGAAATATTTCATAGTACTTTATTTAACGAAACAGTATTTTTATTGAAGTGAAAAAGTTTCATTAAATGAAATACTGAAAACCAATAAAACATCAGGAAAATCATAGATTATAACAATGGTAGCCAAATTGCAGCTTGCGAGCCACATATGGCTCTTTAATACCTTCAGTGTGGCTCTATACCATGAAATTCAATATTTAATATGGAACAAATACTTACTTAATTAAAAATAATAATATATTTGTAATTTTTTTATTTATTGTAAAAGATATTATGCATCTATACGAAATAAATGTGTGTAAAATATATAATCATTTTTGAAATCACTATTAAGATTACCTGAGAAAAATTAATGTGGCATTCATTGACCCAAAAAGAAAACGATTGCGGCTCTCAACTACTTGAGATTCTCCTATATGGCTCATAGTGAAATGAAGCTTGGCCACCTCTAGATTATATCATCTCTGCTATGAAAGCATTATATTATGTTTCAATGTAAACAATGAATATACATGAAATATAAAATTGGGGATGATAATTTTCCATTTCTCATTTAAAACTCAAAAAATATCACAAATTTCTTGAAGAATTTCATAGTTCAAATTGGTATAAATAATATATTGAAATTTGACACAAAAGAAATTAAATTGGTATTTAAATAATTCCACGATATTGCATGGGGAAGCTCACATTTCATTAGCTGTCATTTTTAAATCTGAATTTCTCAAAGAATTTCATGGTACACTAGAAAATTTTTACAGCACAAAACAACATAATATAATACGTTAAATTTAAATATAAAAAGTTCCAGAAGTAACAGCACCTTTGAGCAGACCAAAATATATACTAAGTTTCGTTTTATGTTTTAGAAGAATTTTTCAATTATTAAATAATAGATAGTGTTATCTTAGCCTAAATTTAAATAACTAATAATTAATCCAATAAATGGTGGCATTATATCACATATTATTAAATAATATTAATTCCAAATAATAATTACTGTATATATTCATGTATAATTAGAGGAATTTTTCCAAAAAAAAAATTTTTTAAGAGGTTAGATTATACATGTAACAATCAAAAATTGGAAAATTTTTAGCATGATAATAAGATTTGCCAATACAATTGCAACACCTTCCCATTGTGCCTTCATGACAGCCACATGATCTGCCTATTTATTCCTAACAATGATCATCATTTTAATGATTGTTTCAATGTTTTGTTTTGTTAAAAAATTGTGGGATATGTATTACTGAACATAAATTTTCAATATTTCAGTAAAATCATATTGTAGAGAATATGTAATTAAATATTGAATATTACCCAAATGGGATCTGGAAAAGTGGCCCCTCGTATTTCACCCCCAGCACTTTTCGTCCCCAGCACATTTTGCCCCCTGTAGTGGCCCCTCGCATTTCGCCTCCCACATTTCGCCCCCTGTAGGCAATGGCTACAAAATGTAAATAATACATCAAGTTTTTAATGATTCTAATTTATTTTGTTTTAATATAATAAATGCACATTATTATCGTTTAAAGCTGGAATTTGTTTGCAATGCCTCTAAAGTAATCAATCAGATTACCTTAGAGGCATTGCAAACAAGTTAGGAGATAAACTAAAAACCAAACTATTGTTAGCTACAGACGACACAAAATCAGCTGACGAAGACCTAACCCGAATGAAAATTAACTCCTCCTCGTGACATTCAATTCACATTGCGAGTTTCGTATTTTGTTTATTTCATTTTGTTTACATATTTATCTATGTTTTCATTATTATTATTATCCTTAATCATAAATCAGTCAATATTAAAATATCGTCGAAATAATTTTTCTTTGATATTGTTTTTTATTTAGGTCTTGTTACCGTAGTAGCATTAATTGCAGTGATATCATATTCATATAGTAGCACAGATGGGAGAGGTACAGATGTGCTTTTACTTATTTTTATATTTCAGAAAGTTCATCTTCTCAACATTACAACTGATTAAACTGCAAATTTTTTTATTTCGCTTTAAATCTCCTTTATAACAAGCAAGCATTTTTTGGTGTATGGTATTTTGTAAATATTTAATACTGTATCAAAAAGTGCTTACAGTCTTTAATAATTATTAATTATTTAACAAGTACAATATCATTATAACAAGTCTACTTCCATATTATAGTTACAGTAACAGTTTGTCCCCAATTGAATAAAAAAATTTTTATTTCTTTAGAAAGACAATAAAAAACGTAATAAATTGTAAAATTATCAAAAATTTAACTGAAAATCAGCGACGGTTTCCCTTCCTAATTAATTAGATTTAATTTGTATACTTATCTTTTTTACTGCTCTAACAGGATGTATCTTTATATAAAAAGTTCCAGAAGTAACAGCACCTTTGAGCAGACCAAAATATATACTAAGTTTCTTTAAAACAAACTTTTATTGAGTAACGTTTTCGGTGTTTAGCTCACCATCGTCAGCTCTTACATTTACTAGCTTCTAACATACAGTTCGAATATCGAATTCTTTAACTTCGAATTCGAATATTCTGGTATTTAAAACAATATTTAGATTACAACGAACTCAAAGAAAACATCAAATCTATATATATGATTAATATACATAACTTCCCTACATGTTAATAATATGAAAATAACTAAATGAAATAATACAATAAGAATAAAATAAAATAAAATAATATTAAAGCAAATTTTTTACAACGTGCGCTATGAAGTAATAAAGAGTCCACCAACTCTTGTTCACATACTGTAATTACGTTACACCGCTTCTAAAATCAAGGTTTCTACCACTGCAATGCCTCAAGGCGTATTTCCATGGTGTTGGAAGGTCTACAGACTGTCTCTCATTAATCACTGCACCGTCCTTGGAACCTATTAATATGTTAATCTCCTCCGTCGTGTGTAACTCTTTGATATTGTTAACCCTTTGTATAACGTTTGCTTCATTCCATTTTACTTCTATATTCTGTTCATATGCCCTTCTCGCCAGTGCTGAATATTCGAATTCGAAGTTAAAGAATTCGATATTCGAACTGTATGTTAGAAGCTAGTAAATGTAAGAGCTGACGATGGTGAGCTAAACACCGAAAACGTTACTCAATAAAAGTTTGTTTTAAAGAAACTTAGTATATATTTTGGTCTGCTCAAAGGTGCTGTTACTTCTGGAACTTTTTATATAAAGATACATCCTGTTAGAGCAGTAAAAAAGATAAGTATTTAAATATAATTCAAAATTTTAAGAAGTTGGCATTTATTTAGCCATGAAATTCAAATTTAAATTTCTCAAAGAATTCATAGCATAAAATGAAATATCTGCAGCACAATTCAACACAAGATTCATTGTGATGAATTGTGCTGCATTCTAATACAGGTAGTCCACAACTTACAATGGACAAAAATTATTACAGTGGGTGATCGGTTAATGAACAGTTCGGATAACGAACACTTTTTTGAAAGATTTTTATGTTCGGTTAACGAACACATGTTTGGATAACAAACACTTCATAGAACAAACTGTGGGACCCACAGACTGATGGAATGACAGGTCAGTCCAATGGCTGCATAGTAAAGCTGTGGCTTAACATAGATTGACCAAATGACAGATCAGCCGGATGGCTGCGTGGTAAAGTTGTGGCTTACCATTCTGGAGGATCTGGGGTCCAACTCCTCCAATTTTTAGGAGGGATCTGGGTCCAGACCATTGAAACCCATCCTTCAATCTTCTGGTTGACTCCATCATGGGTGTTAGTCAGCCTGTGATGATGGCGGCTTTATAAGTGGCCGCTGCCAGATAAAAATATTCCATGAGGATATTTCGGCTTAACTAACCTAATGGAATGACAGCTTAGGCCTTGTGCATATTTTGGCTTAACTAACCTAACGGAATGACAGCTTAGGCCTTGCGCGCTCGTAGATTTATGGGTAAGGATTGGAAGAAAAGTAGTTTTCCCAATTAAAATGAACTTGGAGACAACATAAAACAAATCAAAGATTTATTAAAGAAGGTTAGAGAGAGATAACAATTTTTTGGTGTTAGAATGGCACCCGTACCAGGTTAAGGTCAACAGGCTTAAACAAATCAAAGATTTATTAAAGAAGGTAAGAGAGAGATTTTACAATATTTATGTTAGAATGGCACCCATACCAGGTTGAGGTCAATAGGCTTGGGGATCCTAGTTAAAATGGCACCCATACCAAGTTAAGGTCAATAGGCTTGAGGATCTCTTGGGGAGATCTACAAATCAAACATTTATTAAAGAAGGTAAGAGAGAGATTTTACAATTTTTTGGTCTTAGATTGCACCCATACCAGGTTGAGGTCAATAGGCTTGGGGATCTCTACCACGACACCCATACCAGTTTAAGGTCAACAGGCTTGGAGATCTCTACCACGAAGATGATATTAATCACTTCCGAAAAATCCTGAAGGACAGAGAAAAGCAATTGATATTGAGAGATTCTTTATCGGAAAATAAATATAATATTAATATAATAATATAAATAAATAAATGAAAATGCAAGACTATGTATGTATATATTATTGTTATTACATATAAATAAACATAAATAAAAAATTATATAATTTCTTACAAAATAAAAGATAAAACACAAAAAACAAAAATAAAGTAATAATTGTCACAACAAGCAGCACTCCCATATGGGAGTATCAAAAACCGACTGTAGCATATCCTATAGTCTGCTTTGCTGACTTTAAACAACCATCTCAAAGTGCTATGGATCATTTCTGGTTCTGTAAAATTTATCACATATCTTTTCTTTTTCTTCTTGAGGATTTCCAACATCACAATCATATTCCTATCCCAATTCTTCTCATCTGGCTGAATAATTCTGATCTGTTGCATAATGAAATATATGGCTTTACGGGCAGGTGGTGCTAAGGAGAGCACTTCCAGATGTATTCCTGCCCTTTTAAATTTTCTTATGTTTGTTTATTTTGTGTAGTTTGGTCCCCTGTTTTTGTGTAACAGGGTGAGTCTTGTAATAGCAGCTGAGGAAGATGCCAAGTGCATTGAAAATGTTTTTGATCAAATTCTTTTGATTGCTAAAGGGCTTTTGAGTATTATTTTTTTGGTTTGTGTTTAGTGCAGTCTCATTGAACTTTTATTTCCTCACTTCTTTTTTATGTTGGAATTTTCATTGGAGTATTATTTCTCTTAGTGGACATGACAGAGTTATGACTTTGCTTGCTGACTAATGGCAACACTGTGATGCATATACAAAAGCAATGTGATATATGTATGTATATGAAAACAACAAAGTTGAATTGGAGAATTTTTAGTAATAATTTCTGGCCATCATAAGTGCAAATTGTCACAAATTGAGTTGTTGTAAGTCGAGGACTACCCATACAGTAGTCAACAGTACTTTTATTATAGGAGTCATTATGGCCAAAATTCAACTCACTATAATTTTCACTCTAAATCAGATATTATTAATCTGAAAAATACATTAAAAAGAAGTATTCAATAAAACACTAAATGTCAAATTTGAAGCTTCAAATCCAATTTTAATAAAAGAAGAAGAAAAAATTAATTAGAGCAGTTTAAAAATTGCAAAAATCAGCAAAAAAGCATTGTTTTTCTTCTTCTCTTCTGCAGACATCTCTACAGGTCACATCATTCAACCAATATCAATGAAATTTGGAATATAAGTATTTCGTAGATTACTTGAGGCACCCTGAAAATTTCAGTATAATTGGGCCAAAATAAAGGGGAAAATGGGAAGTCCATTTTTCATAAACAATTATATATCACATTCTTTAACTGACTTTTACCAAATTTGTAATACTGTATAGACATAATCTAATTCTTCCTGAAAATTTTGACCCAACTGGACTAAAATTAAAAGGTATAGAAGAGGATGATTCTCTTCTCTAGAAATCTCTATAGGTCACATTATTCAACCGATTTTGAACAAATCTGGAATGTAAATTCTACTTATGTTAATTAAGACTTTCTGAAAAATATAGCCCAATAGGGCCAAAATGAAAACAATGCTTTTTTGCTATTCACCACAAACTTTTCTACTGGTCATATCGTTCAATTGATTTCAACCGAATCTGATATACTAGTTATATATGTTTGTTATTAAATTTTTCCTAAAGCTTTCAATCCAATCAAATTAAAAATAAAGAGGGTATTTAATGATATATTAACATATTGTTGTTAGAATGTCTCTTTCAGAAAAATGGCTTTAATTTAAAAAATAAATGATATCCTATCAAAAGCATCTAATATGTAAAAAAATAAATCACATGATTGACTATTGTTTTATTTTCTTAAATTGTTAACCAAACTGCCACATCTAAATTTTAATAAGTATCCTTATTTCTTAGTATTATATTTGGCTTTTTTTTAATATTACAGTGTGTTTACGAATCTCCAATTTACAAACTGTTTAGTTGGTCCCAAAAAAGTTCCTAATGTTAATTAATGCCATTCCCATTTATGAACTTTTGATTTTACAAACTTTTTTGGGGGTCCGTACAAGTTTGTAAAATCGAGAATCCACTATAGATGTATTTATTTAATTGAATATATATACAATTTTTTATAGAGTATCATATTATGAAAATTATATCTTATTACTATGTTTTATTCATAAATCTGTATGTGTATGACACATACAGATTTATGAATAAAACATGATATTCCTCAAGATACAAATATCTGAGTGATGAGCTGTTATATACAGGGTGCGCCAGCTAAATCCGGACAAAATAAACAATTTAATTAAACAAAATTATAAAATGGTTAAACAAAGCTTTCCTCACTTCTAAAAAATAATAGTCAAAAGCCCTTTAGCAGTCAAAAGATTTTAATTAGAAATGTTTTCAAAGCACTTGTTGTCTTCCTCAGCTGCTATTACAAGACTCACCCTGTTACACAAGAACAGGGGACCAAACTACACAAAATAAACAAACATAAGAAAATTTAAAAGGGCAGGAATACATCTGGAAGTGCTTTCCTTAGCACCACCTGCCCGTAAAGCCATACATTTCATTATGCAACAGATCTTCTAAGAAAACATTAAGTATATTATAAAAACAAAAACCATACACAAGTTATACGAATTTTAAAAATTATTTAAAATCTACACAAATTAAAAATACGTACAATTATCTGCAATCATTAAAATAAAAGATAAAACACAAAAAACAAAAATAAAGTAATAATTGTCACAACAAGCAGCACTCCCATATGGGAGTATCAAAAACCGACTGTAGCATATCCTATAGTCTGCTTTGCTGACTTTAAACAACCATCTCAAAGTGCTATGGATCATTTCTGGTTCTGTAAAATTTATCACATATCTTTTCTTTTTCTTCTTGAGGATTTCCAACATCACAATCATATTCCTATCCCAATTCTTCTCATCTGGCTGAATAATTCTGATCTGTTGCATAATGAAATATATGGCTTTACGGGCAGGTGGTGCTAAGGAGAGCACTTCCAGATGTATTCCTGCCCTTTTAAATTTTCTTATGTTTGTTTATTTTGTGTAGTTTGGTCCCCTGTTTTTGTGTAACAGGGTGAGTCTTGTAATAGCAGCTGAGGAAGATGCCAAGTGCATTGAAAATGTTTTTGATCAAATTCTTTTGATTGCTAAAGGGCTTTTGAGTATTATTTTTTTGGTTTGTGTTTAGTGCAGTCTCATTGAACTTTTATTTCCTCACTTCTTTTTTATGTTGGAATTTTCATTGGAGTATTATTTCTCTTAGTGGACATGACAGAGTTATGACTTTGCTTGCTGACTAATGGCAACACTGTGATGCATATACAAAAGCAATGTGATATATGTATGTATATGAAAACAACAAAGTTGAATTGGAGAATTTTTAGTAATAATTTCTGGCCATCATAAGTGCAAATTGTCACAAATTGAGTTGTTGTAAGTCGAGGACTACCCATACAGTAGTCAACAGTACTTTTATTATAGGAGTCATTATGGCCAAAATTCAACTCACTATAATTTTCACTCTAAATCAGATATTATTAATCTGAAAAATACATTAAAAAGAAGTATTCAATAAAACACTAAATGTCAAATTTGAAGCTTCAAATCCAATTTTAATAAAAGAAGAAGAAAAAATTAATTAGAGCAGTTTAAAAATTGCAAAAATCAGCAAAAAAGCATTGTTTTTCTTCTTCTCTTCTGCAGACATCTCTACAGGTCACATCATTCAACCAATATCAATGAAATTTGGAATATAAGTATTTCGTAGATTACTTGAGGCACCCTGAAAATTTCAGTATAATTGGGCCAAAATAAAGGGGAAAATGGGAAGTCCATTTTTCATAAACAATTATATATCACATTCTTTAACTGACTTTTACCAAATTTGTAATACTGTATAGACATAATCTAATTCTTCCTGAAAATTTTGACCCAACTGGACTAAAATTAAAAGGTATAGAAGAGGATGATTCTCTTCTCTAGAAATCTCTATAGGTCACATTATTCAACCGATTTTGAACAAATCTGGAATGTAAATTCTACTTATGTTAATTAAGACTTTCTGAAAAATATAGCCCAATAGGGCCAAAATGAAAACAATGCTTTTTTGCTATTCACCACAAACTTTTCTACTGGTCATATCGTTCAATTGATTTCAACCGAATCTGATATACTAGTTATATATGTTTGTTATTAAATTTTTCCTAAAGCTTTCAATCCAATCAAATTAAAAATAAAGAGGGTATTTAATGATATATTAACATATTGTTGTTAGAATGTCTCTTTCAGAAAAATGGCTTTAATTTAAAAAATAAATGATATCCTATCAAAAGCATCTAATATGTAAAAAAATAAATCACATGATTGACTATTGTTTTATTTTCTTAAATTGTTAACCAAACTGCCACATCTAAATTTTAATAAGTATCCTTATTTCTTAGTATTATATTTGGCTTTTTTTTAATATTACAGTGTGTTTACGAATCTCCAATTTACAAACTGTTTAGTTGGTCCCAAAAAAGTTCCTAATGTTAATTAATGCCATTCCCATTTATGAACTTTTGATTTTACAAACTTTTTTGGGGGTCCGTACAAGTTTGTAAAATCGAGAATCCACTATAGATGTATTTATTTAATTGAATATATATACAATTTTTTATAGAGTATCATATTATGAAAATTATATCTTATTACTATGTTTTATTCATAAATCTGTATGTGTATGACACATACAGATTTATGAATAAAACATGATATTCCTCAAGATACAAATATCTGAGTGATGAGCTGTTATATACAGGGTGCGCCAGCTAAATCCGGACAAAATAAACAATTTAATTAAACAAAATTTTATTTAACAAAAAGAATAAAATTATCAAAATTATCATTTGCACATTAATTTGGGATCCCTTTAGATTAAAATTACTCGATGTAATTCCCTTCTGCCT
>AYEL01038781.1:0-13539 GCA_000484575.1 Olivierus martensii
TCCTCTGAGATGAGCTCTTGAGCCCTTTGGACAACTTCCGGTGTCCTTGACGATCTCCCTTTGGAATGACTCTTTCTTGCCGGGTTGGCAGAACTTTCTTCAGACTTCTCTGAAGCCGCATATCTAGCAGCAACATCATAAACTGTCGATCTTGGATAGTTAAAGAACCGAATTATTTCGGAAGATGAACGTCCAGCGCAAAGGCCTTCGATTATCGCTGCTTTCCGATTATATTCTGCACTCGATCTTAACTGATCAACTATTTTGTACTTATCCTCAAATGCATCGTCTGTCTGGCTTACTAAAACGTCAGCAGCATCGTAGCGCTGACGTCAAATATGGCGGGAAATTCAATTTGAAATTTTTCCGGATTTAGCTGGCGCACCCTGTATATACTTACGTCATTTTATTTTTAAATTTTAGAAAACTTCAAAACTTGTACAAAAATTTTAAACTAAAACAGTGAAATGGTCCAGAAACAAATATATTGTAAAATTACATACAGTCAATTCTCATTATTCGCAGATTCTTTACTCACATATTCGACTATTCGTGAAAATTTATTTGTAACCACAAAATCGATTTTCGGGGAGCTTTCACGTTTATTCGCAGATTCCTGCTGAGTGGCGAAAATATTCTTACCATTGTAAATTCTCTCTCTATCTAATAAAAAAAAGTTGTTTGTTGCAAAATATAGTCTCTGAATTAGTTGCCAAGAAAGTCTCATTACCTATCCTTGCTCCCTCCACAGGTTGCAGGTAAGCCAAAAGCCTGTTCATATCATCCTCAGGTCTCACAGAAGAATGTGACCCTATGCTTGAATGCAGCCTCAAATTTAGGCACCCAACTTCCTGCACATTTGTTCCTTATGCCGAGATTTTAGATCTAAGGCAAAAAATGACACAGACAAGGCTAATGCAGTCTTTCAATGCAGTTCAGAAAGACAATGTGTCAGTTGCCACATCAAACATCTTGCAACATCAAACAACTATCCATCAAAAATAAGACTTTATTTATTACATAGTTAGTATTTTAAAAAATTAAATAAAGATTACCGTAATTATAATACTGTATACAGTACTATACACTGCATATACTGTAATTATTTGTAAGTAATGTAATACACATTAAATAAAGTGTCTTAAACAGAAAAATACACATAAACCAATGATGAAAATGTTGGGACAAAAGATTTGCAGGAACCTAACTCTATATTTCCCATAGACACAATGACTAAGTATTTGGTAATTCAGTATTCGCAAAGAATTTACAGAACAAAACAACCGCAAATAATGAGAATCGACTATATTTATTTAATATATGACTGCAGTGTTTTGAGATGATGAAATTTCCATTAAAAGTTTTCATTATAATCAAACATATATACTAAAATCTTTGAAATAAGAAATTTCTAATTGATCAATTAATAACAAATATGCCAATGCAAATAATTGGGACTGAAGATTTTTGTGTGACTCAGATTTTTCAGAAGTTGGAAAAATGATTTTTTAACAAAAATTCTGAAACAAAAGATACTGTAGCTAGTGGACTACTACGAAGACTATTTTTTTTCAAGGTCCGATCGGTCGCGAAATGAAAACTCCTGTGAAAATCCAATGATGCTGTGCGCAGATGTGTTGCCAGTTTCTCTAGTATGCCTGTCGATCGTGTCCGGTCGCAGTTGTCAGTTCTGAGCACGCAGTGAGCACGTAAACATGCCTCGCACAAAGAGTCTCCCGCGAAATGTGAAGTGCATGCTTTATTCGATTTCTACATGCTGAGGAATGCAATGCAGCCGAAATTCATCAATGAATGAGTAATGTGTATGGAAAAACTTTTCATGAGCAAAGTGCGGCAATGGTGCAGGGACTTTGAAGCAGGACATATAGACTTTCATGATGCAGGCGGGCAGGGAATGAAGAGTGTGTCAACCGAAGAACTTGTTCAGCGAGTGGATCAGGCGATTCGAGAAAATCGTTGGTTCACAATTTCTGTGTTGAGTGAGTCATTTCCCAAAATTTCACAGTCAGCTCTCTTTACCATTGTGAGTAAGAGACTCCAGTACCGCAAACTCTGTGCGAGATGGGTTCTGAAGATGCTGACCGACCATCACAAAACACAGCAAATGGGTGCCGCCTTAATGTTTCTCCAGTGCTACCATGATGACGGAGAAGAATTTTTGAACAAAATTGTCACAGGGGACGAGCATTGGTCCATTTCGTAACTGAAGAAACAAAAGAGCAATCCAAACAGTGGATGCATTCTCATTCCCCAAGTAAACCAAAGAAATTCAAGGGAACCTTCTCCAGCAGAAAGTGTATGGCTACTGTTTTCTGGGACCGGAAAGGTGTTCTTTTGGTGGAATGCATGGAACGTGGCACAACCATCACTGCAGCCTCATACTGTGTTACTCTTGAACGTCTTTGAAGGGCAATTCAAAACAAGCACAGAGGAATGTTATCATCAGGCATTGTCCTTCTTCACGACAATGTGCGGCTGCACACTGCAGCTGCGACAAAGAAGCTCCTGCAGAGTTTTCGATGGGACGTGTTTGATCAGCCACCATACAGCTCGGACTTGGCTCCCTCCGATTTCCATCTTTTTGCTCACATGAAACACTGGCTAGGAGGACAGAAGTTTGGCTCAGACAACGAGCTGCAGACCAGCGTAGAGCATTGGCTGAAAGCACAGGCGGCTGCCTTCTATGATGAGGGTATTGGAAAGTTGGTACCACGCTACGACAAATGTCTCATTCGGAGAGGCGACTATGTAGAGAAGTAGCTGGAAGATGTATCTAAATGTTCCAAATAAAACACTTTTGATTTTTACTGTGGTTTTCATTTTGCGACCGATCGGACCTTGAAAAAAAATAGCCCTCATATAATTGCATTTGCATCATAATGTTTTCTCAATGAAAGTGAGACAATGCTGCACGGTACAATATCATATCAGTAATATGATATTTAAGATCAACAAACAATATACCAAGCAATATAAATAAAATAATAGGATGTTTTAAATGTTATAAGATCTTTTTGCGAGATACAAGTCCAACTTGTTCGAACTTGTATCTTGCAAATATAGTAAATTTTTATGCTCCATAGCTGAAAAAACAGAAAAAAACATATGGAAAATTTTTATATAAGTTTGAATTTATGGGAATTCAATATACATAAATCAGGAACTACCTGTATTACATAATATAGTATATACAATGGTGCCTCACAATTTGACACTAATCCATTGCCGAAGTAATGTCGAACTGAGAAACTGTCGAATTGAGGGACAATATTTCCCATATAAGACTATGTAAAATAGATTAATTCGTTATCGGTTCCATCCCACTCCCCTAACGAGTGAGGTGAGAGAAATACACTATTTACTTTATTATATGTGTTTTACTATTGTATAACACACTAAATTACAAAATTCACTAATTTATATACAACACACACAATTTATTAGCCCTTGGTTGTTGGAATGATGCTATTTTATACACAAAACACAATTTATTAGCCCTTAAATGTTGGAATACTATTTTATACACAACACATAATTTATTAGCCCTTGGATGTTGGATTGAAGATATGTGTTTTACTATTGTATAACACACTAAATTATAAAATACACTATTATGTGTTTTACTATTGTATAACACACTAAATTACAAAATACACTATTCACACATAATTTATTAGCCCTTAGATGTTGGAATGAAGTCTTCCAGCAGACACGTTAGCACCCATAATCTTCTGTGTTAAAAAATGTTACCACAGTTGTCTTAGAAACGCCATACTCGAGTTACATTTTAATTGTTTTACCTTTCTGCACTTTATTACCATACTCGAGTTACATTTTAATTGTTCTACTTTTCTGCACTTTATCTACATATTTTTCTTAATCTCTTTATTCAATCGAGTGTTCTTTTCGGAATTATTCCTCTGGTCAGTTCTCTTTGAACCTATCCTTTTTCAATCAAAAAATAATAATAATTATAAATTTTTTACTTTCTGAAAAATGAAGAATTGAAAATTAACACAAACAGGGCAAACATCAAAGTAGCCCAAAAACTACTGACAAATAGCAAATGAGGTAAATACCAAATTAGCCCAAAAAGAACTGACAAATAGCAAATGACATCAAACACCAAAGTAGCCCAAAAAGAACTGACAAATAGCAAATGACACAAACACCAAAGTAGCCCTAGAATTGAAAATTAACACAAACAACACGGGCAAACACCAAAGTAGTCCAAGAGCTGACAAATAGCAAATGACATCAGCAAACACTAAAGTAGCCCAAAAAGAACTGACAAATAGCGAATGACATCACCAGAATTCCATGACGCGTATGTGCCAACCTGTGAAACTCAAATGTCGAATTGCGAGGCACCACTGTATTATATTTGGTATCTCTGTATTGAATAAAAGAATAGATTTCAAATTATGAACTTTTTGAGTTAAAAACAAAACCTGTAAATGAATTATTTTGCAATTCAAGAAAACACCTGTGTAATGGCAAAAATCAGACATCCTGGATTTTTGATCCTTTATTAGTGTATTATATAGAAAATTCTATAATGATAGTGCAGATTCAATTTTGAATCTCACACTTCCAGTTTTTCAGGAAAGGTTCATATCCTGTCTTGGCTTGTTCATCATCATCATCATCATCATTTCTATTTCATCCACTGCTGGATATATATGCCTAATCCTTTTCAGATGTACTTATGTTATGCAATCTGCATCCACTGGGAACAAATTACTTTTCTTATATTATCTCTCCTCACTTGTATTGCCTGCCAGAATGTCTTTTCCCTTGGATTGGTTATTGGTGTATCTCACTATGTGGCCTGCCCAATGCAACTTACTGCTTCTAACTGCTACAAATATGTTTTCTCCTTTGTTCTCTTATCCATGTGTTGGTCTTACATTCCCTCCTGGTGATCCTACATTAATATAGTGGTTACTAGTTTAATTAGCTAGTGGTTACTAGTTTCTGTTCAGTTTTCTTTGTAAGGATCCATATTTCACAGTCATATGTCATTACTGGTAGAATGCACATGTTAAAAAGTTTTATTTTAAGGCATATCAATATACTATTGTTTCTTAAGAAATTGCTATATTAGATGTATGTCACTCCAACTGCATCCTATGTTGAATTTCTCTCATCTGTTCTCCTTGTTTTACTGATTACTTGTCCTAAGTACTTGTATTCTTCCACCCTTTCAATTATCTGGCCTTTTATCATCACCAGATACGGATTTACTTCTGTATTGAATATTACCTTTATCTTCTCATAGTTCATTTGCAGTCTTATTTTCTTGCTTTCTATCTTCAGGTCACTTGGTGTTTGAACAAACTGTACTATGTTGTCTGCAAATCTTAGGTAGTTGAGATATTCTCCATTGATGTTTATTTCTTTATGTTCCTATCCATTTATTTTGTCAGAATATTTCTTCTAGGCAGGCTCTGAACAGTTTTGATAAGATGCTGTGTCCTTGATGAACTCTTACTGGATTTTTATTTTCTTACCATCTTTATGTGGTCGTATTTTAGCTATTGTTTCTTGTAGATGATATGAAGTAGTTCTATGTACTAGTGGTCTATTCCCTGATTACTTAGTGCTGTTAATATTGCTTCTGCAGATATTGAGTCAAATGCTTTCTCATAGTCTATGAATACTATACAGAGTGAGATGTGATATTTTCTGCATTTTTCTTTTAGTTGGTTGACAGTGTGTATATGATCCAACATCAAACAGCCTTTCTAAAATCCAGCTTGTTCTCTTGTTTAGTTTGAATTAAGTACTTTTTCCAATTTTCTTGTGAGGATGATTGTAAATACTTTGTATATTGTCAACAGCAGACTGACAGTCCCATAGTTTCTTAGATCCATTTTATCTTCCTTCTTATGGAAGATCCTATCCACACTATGACTTCATTTTTTCATTCCTATCAGCATTATGACTGCATTTTTCCAGCTATTCGGTATCTATCCTGTTTGCATACAATTGGAGAATATCCTGGCAAGTTGCTTGTACACTAATATTCTTCCTTCTTTTAAGAGTTCAATGTTGATGCTATCTTCTCCTGAGGTTTTCCACACTTCACCTTAATTGTTTTCTTTATTTTTTCCAATGGTATTACTAGGATGTCTTGTATATTTTCTATGTATAGTTCCTCATAGAAGATTGCTGCTTTTCTAGTATACTGTACTTGTCAGTGACAAGTTCTCTTTAGCTTCTTTAATCGCATTTAGTTGGTATTTACCAATTATTATGTCTCTCCATGCTGATCAGAGGCTATTGCTATTCTCAATGACCATTTAAGTCCTTTCTATGTTGAATCTTTGTATATCTTCTCTGATTTTCTTTCATACTACTTTCACATTTCTCTATATTCCATGTGGTTGGTAGTGGATTTGATCTTCATCTTCTTTCTCTTTTCCAACTCCTATGTTTGGCAGATATTTTCTTGATGGGATTTCTTACTTGAATTCCTGTAGTCTCCTTGGCACTGTTTCTGATGTTGTCAGTGTCTCATTGTATGACTTCTGTAAGTCACTTTCCTCTTCTGTGAGCACTTGGAATCTATTCTGCAACTTCAACTTTAGGCTGTATTATTCTTTCTTGGTCTTAAGCTGTCCCATGTTGATCTTTTGTCCTTTGTTGATCTTATGTTAACTGTCTTCTTTCACAATGAATATCCTGCTTATCTTTGGCACATATTAGTTGGTGGTTACTGCCAGTGTTGAACTGGCTGAGTATGGAAATGTCTTTGATTGTACAGTTATTGTGATCAACAATTAGGCCAAAGATGAAGTCAATCATGTTCGTAGTCTGTCCATTGGGGCTGATCTATGTCTATTTTCATTGCTCTTTCTTATTGAAGAAGGTGTTCATTATCCTCAGTTTGATATGAGTTGCAAATTCTACTAGTCTTGTGCCACTCTTGTTTAGTTACTTTTGCAATGAACGTACCCATGATGATTTATTTAATTTAAAAAAGTTTAGATTGGACGTACTCGTAGGTATAACCCGGGAAATAGAAGGATGAAGTGAGAAGGGTTGGAGGGAAAGATCAGGATAGAGTATAGGTTCCTACCAGAAGAAGTGTGGCAGGCCACTAGAGGAAGGAGAGGGTAGCAACCAGACCCGGAGGGGCCATGAGCGTCTTGCCATTTTATAAGAAAAGTAAAAAAAAAATACCCAATTTGCTCACAGAGCTTAGAAAGACATTACAATAATATGTTAAATGATTGTTTTAGGCAAGAAGTAACAGCTAAATAATATAAACAAAACTAATGACAAGCAGTTAGCCAGTGCAGGCTTTTTAAACAACAGATGAAAAGATGTCTTTCTTTTCTTTTGTATGGTAAGCTTGGTGGCTAAATTTTGATTGCCCCTTTCCACTATCACGGAATTTCTACTGCTATATTAAACTTTCTCAAAAACTAAAGAAAAGTATAAATTCCCATGGCAAAAAATACAAAAAAAAACAATAATAATAATCACAAATTAACTAAACGAGTAAGAAAAATTTTTTACAAAATGAAAAATTTCCATTATATTCTGTTTAAAATTCTATACATTATTTTTTAACATTAAATATTAACAATCTACACGCAAATTTTTGTTATTTTTTTTAATTACTTTTCTAAAAATCGATTAAAAAAATATAAATTTACCAATTTTTTTCTTTACTTAGATGGTTCACGAATTATTTAAAATTCGGTAAATATAATTAGTAATCCAAACAGAAATTATATACAATATACAGTACTCGAAAGATACTTTAATACAATTTCTTTAAAAAAAAAAAAATCGATTTACGTTAAATAAATTTAAAAACCACTTTGAAATATAATTATATTCGAATATTTATATAATATAACATAATTATGAAATTTAATTGTGTTAGAAGAAATGGATTTTTAGTAAATTTCGAAAGTTAAATGTAATTAAAATGAAACTGTAATTAGTGCTATTTCTAGTATAAATTTTTTATATATTTATATATATAATCTTTTAAAATAATTAAAATGTCTTAGGGGATTTCTTTAAGTTGTATAAAAGTTTAAAGTAATTTTCCGATCCAACTAAGTCAATTTGAACAGAATTTACACAAAACTTATTTAAATTTTTGTAACGATTTGCATGATAATCGAATAAAATTCCCACTAAATTATGACGAAAAGAAAATTTTTCAGCATGTAGCATCATCGCCCTAAAGCAAAAATTAAACAACTTTAGATTGAAAATGTTTTCTGAGAATTCTAATTAAACTTTTCTTATTTTATGTAAATATTTTTGGTTTTATGCTTTAATCACGACTTTTAGGAAAAATTAATCAAAAATATGTTTTATGATGTTTGCTTAATATTATATATATTATTTAAACAGAAATTACTAGTGCATTCTCTTAATTATAATCCGTATTATGCAGATCAATTTTTCCTTTGGAAAACTAAGATTACCTTATTAAGAATCGAACTTTTTTTTTTGTAAAATAAATTAGTTTTTTATCCTGCTTCAAGTGCTTGTTGTGATTTCTTTTGTCAGTAGAAGTTTTTAAATAATAATTATAATGAAATATTAACGCGCGTTATAGATTTTATAAATACTTTAAATTAAAAATAATAATAGTTTAATTCTTACTTCTAATTAATATAGATAATAGGATTAGAATATAGGATATAGATATAGGATTAATATAGTTGATTAGTTTTCTTTATTAACATCAATTGAAACAATTCTTTTTAAAGAAATCTTTAACAACTTTGTTTTTTTTTTTTTTAAATCCATATTTTTTAATATATAATCAAAATGATGTTTCTGGTTTAATAAATAAATTAAGTGAAAAAAAACTTTCTGAAGCTTTAATCGTTAAGATCGTTTAGATCGATAAGAATCATATAGATCGAAGCTATACAAAAAAATGGCATTCTGCGTAGGATTGTTATGAAATTTCTCAATGTCTCGGGTGCTGTATAAAAATCGTTATTTCGGCTTTGGTCGAATCGAAAACGTAAAAAGTGGGATTGACGTTTTTCCGAAACAGATTTGGCCAAAATTCTATCCTTAAATTTAAATTACGCGTGTAAAAGTACAAGGTTAAATAAGTAACATAACAGTTTATGTTATCGTTATTATTCTATCATGATCTATGATATGAGTAATAGCTTTAATCGTTAAGATCGTTTTTCGTTTTGATTTTTTATATTCATAAAAATATAGAATACATATTCAGTTTTGTTCTGTGCTCGTTTTTTGAAAGATTATTTATATTCGACAAAATATTCTAACCTCAATTTGTAGAATATTTACGAATATCTAGCATAATTTCGACCACTATGCATTTAATAAATAAAAGGATAAATTGAATCAGTATAAGATGCTTTTAACATTATTATATTATTAATAGTCAAACGTGGCTGGCTGGATGTCTCTTTTTCGGTTGAACTACGTATGAGTAATAGCCATCCCAACACTTTTTCGTTTTGATTTTTTATATTCATAAAAATATAGAATACATATTCAGTTTTGTTCTGTGCTCGTTTTTTGAAAGATTATTTATATTCGACAAAATATTCTAACCTCAATTTGTAGAATATTTACGAATATCTAGCATAATTTCGACCACTATGCATTTAATAAATAAAAGGATAAATTGAATCAGTATAAGATGCTTTTAACATTATTATATTATTAATAGTCAAACGTGGCTGGCTGGATGTCTCTTTTTCGGTTGAACTACTGTACCGATTTCTATAAATAGGGTATCTTTAAAAAGGTCTAATTTTTGGATGTTTGCGACAGCCCAAATTATTTGTTGTTATTAATAATTAAAAAATTAAAGAATAGAAATAACATTGAAATTATAGTTCCTCTAAAAAGACAGAATTCACAGAGGGCGCTGTAACATAATAATGGATGCCATTTTATGATTCCCTCTTGTATTCCCTACACGAGTTCGAAGGTATTTTTGTCGTTATATACAGTATTATTAGATTAAATCACATGATTATATTAGTATTATATTAGATTAAATCACATGATTATATTTCCGCTCATTTATATGAGCGGGTAATTTCTAGAATTAAAAATACAGAGTATAACAAATTATAGACAATTATTTAAATTATTTTTTGCAAATCTTCTACTTCGAAGAGTTATAAGACTCCTGTGCATTTATTATCCTGCAAATTTTTAGTATGGTAAAAATTTCTTATATAAAGTAGTAGTAACTGTTACTTGGTTTCTGTCCGAACAAAATATTAAATTACAGATTTTTATTCACAAATTTTACTCACAAAAATAATTTAAATACCAAATGATCACGTATTAAATCAACTAATTCAAGAAAATTTTATTTGCAATGTCAATATAAATATTCGGGAACATATCTGCAATAGTTTTAAAATAATTAAAAATTTAACTGAAAAATGTGAAGAAAAGGAAATTTTTGCTCATGTATCATTATTTTCTCTGTTTAATAATTATATCGCTTAATATATAGGTTTCAGAAAGTTGTCTGAATAGATTTAAAATTATTAACAAGTTAAGTAATCTCAGACGATTCAGAACTCAACAACATTCGTCGTTATGAAACAGATAATCACCATAACAATATATATGGATTATAGGATTATTAGTGATTATAAAGATAAATGACCAAAAGAAAATATTTTTTTATCATCTTAAGAGTTCATCCAAAACTTTTAAATGTTAAAATTTCGCTTGTTTCCGAAATACATTCAAAAATTTTTAATGCTCTTACATAAAACAAAATCTCCTAAAGAAAACAAACTGAGTGAAAGTTTTAAAGTTAATCAATCGTATTATAACGAGGTTTTTAAGTTATACTATTAGAAATAATAGTATAATTTATTATTTTTATTAATGTTATTAACAAACTATGTTTTATAATATTAAAAAAAAATTTATTATTTTTATTCATTTTATATATCATATTATACTGAATATACAGTAGAGTAAAACCGAAGAAACTATCAATATTTTTTTTTTTGCAGAGTAAATATATTTTACGAGTATCAATAATCACAAAAAGTTTTTTTTAATACAGTTAATAAATAAATAAATAAATAATTCTGTTCAGTTTCCAATAAGTTACATCTAACATCATACACTAACAATATTAATTAAAACCTTTTCTGTACCACGTAGAGGAGAAAATAATGATGGCAATTAGATTTTAAAATTAAACCCGAAAATTAAATTATTGCAAGATAATTAGTTCATTTTAAAATGTTTATAAGGTTTCTAATTAGTTTCATTTATACTTAACAACAAAGTAGTAACTAGTCTATTAAAATATATATTTTACTAAAGAATCAAAATATTTGCAAAATATATATAGTATGAAGATTTATATAAATTCATATAACAGATTCATATATAATTTATATTAAAGATATAAGAAATGAAATATAACTGCCAATATAACAATTGCTTGACAAACATAAATTCAATTTTATATAAAAAATTCTGATATTCAAAATATTTTAAAAATAATCATTACAATTTAATATACATTGCAGTACTAATAATTTATTACAATGACTGTTATGCCAATATTATAATAAAAGTTAACACCACCATTGATAACATTATCATTATTGATAATGGACTGTTGTTAGTAAAATTATTTAATGTGTGTAATGTTGTTTATTATAATAATTGTATTTAAATACAATATAAATTGTACTTATGCATTATATTACAATAGATGTCATATAAGCAGGCTATAAATACATATATGGGGTAAGTCTGAAAATAAAAAATTAAATCAAAATGATATAACTTCCAATATTACTAGCATTATGGCAGGAAAATAAAATATATACACAAAAACGTAAATAAATTTAGAATTAATCAAAAGGAAGAAGCGCTTTCGATTTATTTTTAAAATCATCATCAGTTTCCATTATTTAAAGTTCCCATGCCCAGTTAAGATTTGAGTCATTTTGTATCTAGTAATAAAGTCCTTGGAAGTCAGAAAGTCCCGTATTGATGGGATGAATTGGTGTGTTGACCTACCAGTGTCCTCAGTGTCCCAGTTCCTTTGAAGGTTGGTCAAAGTAAGTTCGTAGGTAGCTTTCTTGATTTCAGTAAGTGGCACAGCATGATAGACAATGTTTTGTTGAGAGAAGGAAGCTTTCTTTGCAAGTTTGTCTGCTCGTTCATTACCTGCAATACCACTGTGCCAGGTATCCAGTAGAACTCAATTTCAGTTTTATTACTTTTGATGTTGGCAATTTTGTCCTGTGTTTCTTTAGCCAGTTTGTGAAGTGTGCCAAATTAGTGTTCATTTTCTTGATTACGTCTTCATATAAGGCTACTACCTCTTCATCATTGCTGCCAACTGTTAGCACATACCTCTATATTATTTTCATTTAGTATATTTTGGAAATCCTTACTCCTTTGGAAATCCAAGTAGAACAAGTGACTTGTTCTACTTGGTCTGAGTTGCTGCTGAAATTGATGATGATGATAATAATATGATGTCCTTGTGAATCAGGAATCTTATTCCTCCATTGGTATTGGTCTCATTCCTCAGTGATAGAAATGTCTGCTTTGAAATTTCATTAGTTTTCATCTTTAATATAAATCTAATAATATACCACTTGATATTCTCTGCTTCATTCTCCAGTTCCTGTAGGCAGACTTCTGTTTTAACAGAAAAATAATATTTTTAATTCAACAGTATACACCAATACAACATAACATAGAACATAAGAATAAAATAATAAAAGTACTTCTAAGTTTTAAACTGATGATGACTGCAAGCACAGCTGAAAATATTTCTTTGTTCTATTATATTGGTGTACACTATTGAATTAAATTATTATTTTTCTGTTAAAAGAGGCTGTTTTTAACTAAAACTAATCTAATAAGCACATAAAGCATGTACTTATGATAAATGATAAAATTAAGAAAAATGCTTGTAACTTACACAGATTTATCTGCTTAGATCAATATATCATTTTTTTGTAATTCATGAAATTTCTAAGTAAATACAGATTTATGTATGTCAGATCTACATAATTTAGGGATTATCTGTTTTTATATTGAATAAAAAAGAGGATCAGTAAAAGAGAAAAATATGATTAATTTTATTTTATTTGAATAATGCTTAGTTTAAATCTTATTTAAAAAATTTGTATTTACCACATCTGATATGAAAACACCTGGTCCATTCTTTCTCCCCACAATACTTAATCCAAGTCCTCTACCTGATTTTTTATAAAGTTCTATCTGCAGTATATCATATTTTTTTTCATGATTAAATCCAGGTTCCCTATAAACTGTTAACTGTACAATAGATGGTGACTTTTGCAAAGCTGTTATAGCATAATCATGAGAAGTTTCTCTGAAGTTTTCACCATTTAACTGAAATTACAGAAGAATAGAAATGTGATATAAAATATTATTAATATAGATGAATTAAATTACATTAAATTTAAAATAATTTTTGATATAATGTAATAAAGTAAATTTTAATATATAAAAATAAAA
>AYEL01038782.1:0-15241 GCA_000484575.1 Olivierus martensii
TATCCAGAACTGGAATTTCGTACACATCTGGGAGGGAGGAGGGATAAATCCTGTCTTTGTCATTCCTTAAAATATTGAATAGGGCGTTCCTTTTATTAAGGAATGACAAAGACAAGATCGATTCCTCATCCCTCCCAGGTGTATACGAAATTCCAGTTCTGGATAAAGATTTTAATCAAGATCTTAAATACATAGGATATACTGCCAGATCACTTAAGAAAAGAATTCAGGAGCATAAACGTGATATCCAAAATAATGCAACCTCAACAGCCTTAGCCCAGAAAGCCATGAGTAGCGACTTAGCAATAAACTGGAACAAGGCAAAACTATTAATTAAAGAAGAAGATCCTAAAAAAGGTAGGGTTGTTGAAACTCTAACAATATTTGATAAAAGGGATGCTAAACCTAGACCGATTAATAAAGTCGATCCTGCTATTATTAACAACACTTGGAAGTGGTGCAGTAAATGAAAATAGCACCTTTCATACGAGTCGCTCTCGTTAATTATTTGATTATTAATTTAATGAATATCTGTATTTATATTATTTGTGTAATATTAATTTCGCGCATATGTTTATAAATTTATTTATGTATTTATTCTTATTACTGATTAATATACTTTTGTAATTAATACGTTATCATAGTAACCAACTTTAAAATATTATGTGCATTCTTTAGAATTCAGTTTATTATTCTGTTAATGGAAACTGATGACGATTTTAAAAATAAATCGAAAGCGCTTCTTCCTTTTGATTAATTCTTAATTTATTTACATTTTTGTGTATTTTCCTGCCATAGTGCTAGTAATATTGGAAGTCTGAAAATAAGTTTTGCATATCTGCTATCAGTAGGAATTTTTATTCTGGAAACCAAATACAGTTGAAGCCAGTTATTAGGGAGGACAAGAGGCCTTGGTAGCTTCCTGGTTAGGGAGGAGCTTCCTGGGCAAGAGAGGTGGAAATCCTTGCTTGCTCAATGTCCTTTTTATGCTCTTCAAGTCTCTTATTCAGTTTCCTATTAGTCACTCCTATATAAGCTGATCTTTTATTCAACCCTGAATCCTCCAATGGGAATTCTATAGACCCCTTTTCGCTCCAATTTTTTAAGCGGGTCTTTCTCATTCCTTAGTGCATTAAAAATAGTAGTGGACCTGTTTGGTGCTATCCTTTTATTTTTGTTCCCGGCAACCTTCTTTACAACAATCAAGTTCTTTATGTGGTAGGGGACTGACAAAAATCGTTCTTCACTGTTTCTATTAGCTTCTGTTGCGCCTGCTTTACTAGTCATGCACTTATTTACTTGTCTGAAGATCTGTAACAAGAATGCTTTTGAGTATCCATGCTGTATTCCTATACTTCTTATGTAACGCAGTTCCTTTGTTAAATCTTTACCCTCCTTGCAATATTTTAACGCTCTCCTGTACAGACTTCAAAACGCCGCTTTTTTGTAACTAATTGGATCGTTTGACCATTTCAGAATGAGGATAGGCTGATAAGATGATTTTCTGTATACCGTTGTTCTAATGTTTTGCCCGTCTACCTGTAAATAGATGTCTAAAAAATGAATCTCGAACATACTTACCTGGTCTTTCTTTAGGCTTAATCCGAACTGGGTTAAGGTAAACTACTCTGCAAAGTCGTCTATTTTAGATTCATCCTTACAAATTACGAGGAGATCATCCACATATCTTACATAAAACTTAATTAGAGGTTGGAACTGTGGGAGTACATTGTTCTCTACCGATCTTAAAAGGATCTCCACCAAGGTACCAAGCTATAGGACTTCCTATAGGCACACCTGTTATTTTGTTTGTATGTTTTGCCTCTAAAGGTAAAATACAATCCATAGTAAATGATGTAAGCTATCTCCCTTAATAGACCCGAATCTCTTAGGAAGGCTTATAATAAAAGACTCTTTATACTGCAGTGAAGTGCTTTTTTGGTTCATTTATGGTTAAATGTCTAAGTTTTTAAGCAGTTTTTTGTATATATTTAAACTTTAGAGTATTACAATTTAATTCAGAATTATTACCCTATGGGGGTAATTTGGTTTAAATTAACATAATAAAACACTAACATTTTAAGATACAGCTAAATTTCAATTGCTTCTGCAGTTTTATCATCTGTAATACTAGACAACATTCTAATTACTTTGTCTCTCTACCAGTCTATCTGTAAATTACATTTATAAGACCTGGAGACCAAGGCTTAGATAGCCTACCTTAGATATATCATCCTTATGCTCTCTATCTTCTAAATTTTTGGATCACCTCTTTGAAGTGGGCCTCCATTGGCAGAGACAGTTATCATCCTGGATTATGAAAAGTTGTATCTTCTATTCTTATAGCTCCTACCTATGTTATGTTGTATAGGTTCATTGTAGAGCATATTCCAGACTCCATCATTCTTAGTATACTGAGGTACTTTTCCATATGTTAGGATATGTTGAACTAGAATGTATTAACTATATTACTAACATTGATAACTCTACTGGGATCTATTCTTCAAGGTCAGGAACTATTTTAAACTTCTTCACTTGTTACCACTGCATATTGAAAATTAATTTAAAACAACATAAAAGCGCATCAGTTGGCTATAAGGTAAAAGAGAATAAGAAACTCTATGTTTTTGCCATTGTACCATAAAGAGAAATTGATAAATTCTAAATTCTAGATAGTGAAATTTTATTATAGTGGCATTTTCTTTCAAGAACTTTATTCTTAATTGCCATTTTGAATTTAGTATGCACCATTTTCTGCAAAATAGTAAAAACTATACTAAAACTCTATTTACAAATTATAACTGACTAAAAATAAATAAACACTATAAGCAGTAAAAGTTAAAAAATAACAAAGTTAAGATGTTTTAGAGTGAAAATCCCAACAAAGCATTGATGTCTAAAATTAGCTACAAAATAATCATTCATATGTTCTATATAATCAAAATTATCAGAAAATGCACAAATCAGAAATACTGAGGATTGCTATATTTCCAATTAATAACTGATGATACATTTAGCAATGGCCACTATGGAAAGGAAGCTGAAAAAAGGAAGCGTTAAAAAGGAAGCTGAAGAGGATTTGAATTTCCAATTGAAAACATAACTCAATTAATGTCTTAACTGTGTTATTTTAAACTTTTACTGCTTATAGTGCTGTGTTTATTTTTAGTTAAAACCATTGTCTTCACACTACCTACTTTGAATGGGTCATCAGTCTTCAAGGGGGAATTTGATCATTTTTAATAGTATGCAGATAAATTCTGTTTTTACATGGTAGATACATTCCTGAAGAGTTTGTGTAAAAAAATATAATGTATTTATGGAAAATTAGAAGATTTGTTCCAAACCTAAAAAATTAGCAAAAATAATACAATTAAACCATATAAAAATTCTTGTTAGAATCTTATCATTTTTACATGCTGCACATTTTATTTCATAAAGATTGTAAATGTAATAAAAATATATTATATAAAGTAAATTTTGATTTGAAAAAAAAAAAATGCCACTAATTTGGGAACACAAAAATTATGCAAAACAATCTGAATTACACATAATAAAATTTTATTCGTTGTCACTTTCTGACAATAAACACATATGTTTGTGTAAAACTGCAATAACATTGATATCACTAGAAATATCTTGGTCATTGTCTTCTTCCTCTATTAGTGAAATTCTTTCTGTAATTTTTTGAACAAAATTAGCACTAATCTCCTGTGGTGCTAATGTTTTAGTAGTTTTAAAAATGAATTCAGTTATTAATTGTTATGTTCCTGTTATGGCTAGGCCTTTATATAACTTATCATTTATTGACTTTTGGCAAAATTAATAAATTTATATATGCATGAATTTTATTTTAATTTTTATTAACATCAAACCTCAAAAAAATACTTTTCACTTTTAACACCAAACTCAAAATGCAGACAAAACAAATTCCATATTGGGGTTATATAATTAGAGAAATTCTCCACAAACAGAAATTGCAAATGCAATGAGCACAATCAGGAAAAATTCCAATCAATTGTGAAATTGTGTGAAATGATTGTAAAAATGTGAGAAGCATATGTAATACAAAAAAACCGTTTTTCTTAGAATTTGTGCCGATCATGCTAAATTGAAACAATTCGTGTAAAAAGAGTATGAAATTTCTTTTTTAATTCATGTTAAATCAAAATCGTGAAAAAACAGAATTGGGAGTATTTATTGTCTAGTCTGAAAATTAATTAATTTAAAATGTCACAAATTAGAGATGATGGCCAATCCATTTCAAAAACTCTACTGTAGTCATCATGAGAAAGCATCCATTCTATGTCCAGTATATAACAAAGACTGTGAGGATATTATATCTTACATGAGCAAATTGAAAACATACTTTTTATTTATAAATATTTCAGCAAGTCAATCTGTTTTGTATTTATTTTGCCAGGTAAAATTTATAAAGTTTTAGAAGACTCAATTTTTTTAAATCGCTTTCATAAGTATCATTTGAATTATGTGAAAAAATTCTAAGAAACTTTTAATCAACAAAAAATTGTTTAACTACTTGAAAAAACAGCACTAGATTGCAGTTCAACATAAAATAACTAATACTTTATTTAGTTATTTTATGTTGAACTGCAATCTAGTGCTGTTTTTTCAAGTAGTTACGTAAATATTCTATGCAGTTTTGGTTTATTATTTATTAAAAAATTGTTTAATCACTGAGCAACTTTTTATTCACATCAGTAATTGGAAAATGAAAGCTTAACACAATACATTTCAATATTAAGAAGATTATCGTCAGAATGTTCGTTTTGGGAATTTCTTCAGAGTGTCTGATTTCTGAAATTTTAAACCAACAGCTACTTCAGAAACTATTGTCTTAATGTAATAATATTTCATAGAATCAAACAGTAATATCACACACAAACCTGAATTTATCTATTTCAATGTTCAATTTCTTTCTCTGGAGCAACAATAATTGCTTATATGCAGTGCCTTTCAAAGAAAATGTGAGACCTGGAGCAACTAATATTTTTGAGGCACTTCAAAATTTAAAATAAAACTATGGACAAAAAAATAAAAACAGTGGTATTTGATCTTAACAACAGTCTTGATTATAAACGTTTTTAAAAATTCAAAAACTTACTATAGTAAGTTACTGAATATTTAAAAACAGAAAGGCTGATTATAGTCAGTGGCCCTTGCCATTAATCTATGCTACATCAGAAATAATTCTTTAACTCTTACTGTTGTTTCTGCTTTGGTTCAATTTATATAGCATTAGCCTTAGCTCTAGGATAGCAGATTCTAGTCTGATGCTGGAAATTAGATTTACATAATCTAAGGTGGCTAAGTATTACAGTCTTTTTCGAGATAACCTGACAGTAAATCACTACCATTGTTGTGAGTATTTCTACTCAAAGAAAAATAGTCCCTATTAGTTAAATTTAATATTAATATTTTAAAATATAAAAATGATATATTATCCTATAATTTGTTTTGGTAAATAAAATATTGAAATATTAAATTATTGAGATGATTTAAAAATATATATTTTATAATCACGTGATCAAAATTTAACGAAATATTGTTGTTATCATTATAGACCAATAGACAATGTTGTTATTTACAAATCACGTATGAATGCAGTGTTACCTTTGGTGGTTCAGCTGTCAGGTTATCTTGAAACAGACTATAGTCATTAAGTAGAGTAATATCATTCAAAATGCTCTTGAATTTTATTGAGCTATTGACAGTGAATTGATAATCATCCATAAGAGTTTTGCTGAATTCCATAAAATAGGAAAAAAGAAAAAAAAAGATATGCACAGATAGTCTTTGACTACAACTGCTTCAACTTATGCCATTGAAAAATTTTGCTACTGGTCAATGCAATTGACTTTGGTTTGTTTTCCTGATTCAATGGTCTGATATATGGAAAGCATTCTTTTTTGTGTGTGTCTTATAATTTCGTGTTCTTTGTGTTTATTAAGTTAATATATAATGCTCTAGTAAATATTAGTAGTGAGAAATCCATAAATTTTGGACATTTCTGATTTTCTGACCATTTCAGACTTACAATAGTGGGGCTCAAATTCTTGGAATTGAACTCTGTTGTATGTCAAGGACTACTTGTACTTGTTTTTGTTATTTCATAAAAATAATATTAGTAGTTTAGATATTTATATTTTATTATAAAATTTTGTTATTTATTGTTATTAGTTAATGAGTTAGCAATATATTTATCTTAAAAACAATAATTTGTTACCATAATAACATGAGAACTGAATATTAAAGAGATCTCAATTTCAACTAATTTTTATTAAATTTAAAATAATTTCTATTTTCAAGAATGCTTTCAGATTATAACAAATCCATTGTCAATTATCACAGCAAAAATAAATAAGACTAAAAGACTGCAGAATATATACATTTAAAAATCAAAATAATTATAATATAAAACATCACAATAAATTATAAAACATAAATATAGGTAACTCTTATATAACACAGTTTCACTCTAACATGATTAGAAAATTGTGGAAATCTTCATATAACACAGCACTTCTACATCATAGTTTTTACTTAACACATTTAGAAAATTACATTTACTCTCCTATAACACAAAATACACACATAAAATGAAATCATTGGGAATACTTTGCTAAAATTAGTCATAAATACAATTTTGCTAGTTTATTGAGAGAGGGATGATAGGCAGTCTATTTATGATTTTGATTTGAAATTGAGTTAATTGTAGACTATTGAGTATTTTGTATTCCAAATGCTCAGTTCTTGGATAAAAAGTAAGTTTTTATCCTTCAATAGAAAAATGTGAAATAGGAAAACTGACTTATTCATAAATTTTTTTGGGTATGTGTTCAGGTACAATTGTTGTGTAGCAGGTTAGATTACAGAGAAAAGAGAGCAGAAGATACACAAACTTTAAATGCAAAAAAAAGGTCAGAAAATTAAATTGATATTGTTAAAATAAAACATTCTCATTTTAACTGAAGAATGATAAGAAAGATATAATTATTAAATGAAAGTTACATAGGCTGCATACTTTTTTGTTTTACATATATTATTTTTTGGGTCTTATGAATATATTTTTTTGTTCTTTATTTTCATGTTATTAATATTTTTGATAATAATTAAGTTTCTTATATGGAATTAAAGAAACTTATTTCTTTTTAATTGATTTTGGAACATAATTCTTTTTTGTATTGGCTCCAAATTTCATATAACACAGTTTCATATAATATGGTGTTTTTTTAGGAACCTATCTACTGTGTTATATGAGGGTTATCTGTTCTACACAAAAATTATTAATAGGTGTAAGGGAAAGTTCTGTCGTTTTTGATCATGTGCATTTCTATGTGTTGTCAATTGTTAGTATGAATTCTGAATGGACTAACGTCGATCGTTAGTATGAACTCTGACTGGTTAGAGCAGATAGATTAGCATATGGTAGATGATTTATGGTCATTTTTTCAAATATTATTCAATTTCCTTAAACTTTTAGAACTGTTAACGTGAGTGAAGAAAAAGTCCACTTAAGACTTATACTGCATGAGTTCCAAAAAGGAAATAACACAGTGGAAGCAGCAAAAAACTTTGTGTGAAGTGTCTGGAGAGACCGCAGTAACAGCTCGGATAAGCCAAAGATGGTTTACAAAATTTAGTTTGAGTAACTTTTCTTTGAAAGATGAACCCAGATCTGGAAGCCCATCAGATGTCAATATCAATGACAAAATGATCAGGACAAATCCCCCATTAACTTCCATAGATGTAGCCTTCAAACTTGGAATTCATCAGACAACTGCTTTGGATCACATTAAAAGGGTCAGTTTTGTGTCAAAACTCTCTGTTTGGGTGCCACACGAATTAAGCAAGAAAAATTTAATGGATAGAATTTCCATATGTTCTTCAAATCTTGTTTGTCACAAAAGTGGATAGTTTACAAAAACGTGGTAAGAAAAAGATCCTATGTTTACAGTAGGGAAACTCTGCCATCTGCGTCAAAAGCAGATGTGTATCAGAAGAAGGTTATGCTATGCTGAAAGAAAATGAAATGATTAATGCTGATCATTATTGTATGCAACTTGATGTTTTGAAGAGAGAAATTTAATGTAAACGTCCACTTTTGGCCAACAGAAAGGGTATAATGTTTCATCACGACAACGCTAGACCGCATGTGGCAAGGAAAACCACACAAAAACTGCAGAGTTTGGTTGGGAAATTTTACTCCATCCCCATATTCTTTCAACTACCACATATTCAAATCGCTGCAAAATTTCCTTGATGGTAATGAATATACAAATTTTGAGGGTGTCCAAACGGCAATGAAAGACCACTTCATCTCCAAAAGCGAGGACTTCTTCTCCAGGAGATTGGATAAGCTTCCAGAACATTGGCAAACAGTTTTAACTAATGAAGGAAATTATAATTTGGATTAAATTTTAAATAAGTGAAAAAGTAATCTTGTTTTCTTAAAAAAAAAACGACAGAACTTTTCCTTACACCCAATATAAATAAGCATAAATTAATATATTAAATCTCACTTTGGGCCCATGCTTTTATGTCACAAGAGAGATTTGCTCCAGTAATCTTTCTGCACTATTGATAGTTCAACTTTGTCATAATGGCAAAAAGTTAGGAGCCTGATGAAGTGGTATTCAGGATTGTCTGGGATCAAAGTGTAGTCTCTTCCACCATACTATATTATCATTGGCTGATTATCAACATGATGAAATTATAATCATGATTTTCAGAACTCAAAGAGAAAATAGCCAAACTATCAGGCATGTATTTACAATGAGGAACAGAAAGAAGGCAATGAGAAAAGAAATAAAAATAGAAATGAAGACTGACTCTGTGAATTGAATAGATGAGTGAAAGGGAATGATATTTTTACAGCTCTATAAGCAGGAGTATTAGTATATCTTTATAAATTACACTCAAATTTTATATTAACATAGCTGTACAAACTCTAACTCAGAGTTAAAGTTTGTACCGCTGAAGAGGACTATGAATATGCCGAAAGCACTTCGGATTAACTGAATAAAAAGTGTAAATATAAAATTTAAGTGCAATTTATAGATATTTATTAATACTCCTGCTTATAGAGTTGTAAAAATATCGTATTAGCAGAAAGCTGCATACTGGAATTTTATAGAAAGGGAATGAATAAGAACTTGTGAATGAAATGTGTAAATACAGTGAAACCCCGCTCGTGCGTTCCCGTATCGTACAACTTTCCCGCTGCTCGTGCGTTCCCGTATCATACGACTTTCCCGCTTTAAACGTCTATTTTTGAAGTCCCAACATATTCTTATACATGCAATGTAAAACTTTCCCTTTTCCTACGTTTTAATTATATAACGTTTTTATTATGACGTCATCAGAGTATACATGCAATGTAAATTTTGCATCTTCCTACGTTTTAATTATATAACTTTTTTATTATGACGTCATCATCTTCCTAACATTTTAATTATATAACTTTTTTATTATGACGTCATCAGAGCTTCCCCGGTTATCGGGGCACTATAATATTCATATTTGAGAAAAAATTTGTAAATCTGGAAATAGTTAAGTGGGAGGTTGAATGTGCTCTATGTGTGTGTGAAACATATTAAAAAGGATGTGTATTTGAATGTGTAAGAATGACATGAGAATATGGTCTGGGGTAAAAGATAATGAAAAACTGAGAAGCAGTGTGGATACGGTGATGAATGAGAGAAGAAAAAAGTGTAAATTAGAATACAAGTTTGTGTGAATGACAGAATAATATGAGTAAGAATGAAACTGGCACTACAGAGAATGTTCCTGATAGAAGTGAATGCTCCTATAGATAATATAAATGAGAATGAAAAAAATAAATTCTAGTAATGTGATAAACTAAAGTCAAGAAACTGAGTGAGTGATTGACAGAAGATTTGAATAGCAAAGTTGGTATGGAGAGAGATGGAGTGGAAGGATTGGTTGGGAAATATGGTGATCCTAGAAAGAATGACAATGAGAAGCAATGGGGAGTCTGTGTAAAAAGACGGTTGTTTGTCTTAAACACCTTCTTTAGGCACAAGACTATCCATCAATAAACCCTGAAGAGTCTTGAGAAAGATCAAAAGAATATGACTGACTTGATTGTGTATGATGAAAGATTGAGAAGGAAAGTTATGGATGCAAGAGTAATGAGAAGTGCAAAGACAGTCTCAGATCATTATCTGGTGATCTCTAGGATGAATCTATTGAGGGGATGGGAATGTACAGAGAACAAAAGAAGTATGGATGTGAATGAAATGAAGGATCTGCATGTGAAGCAAGAAATATATGAGAAAAAGATGTATGAAAAGCTGAATTGAATGGATATATGAAAATATATGAAATGTGAAGGATGTATGGATACATTTTAAAGTGTGTGTAATGAGTACTGCAAGAGAAGTGATTGGTGAAGTGAAAATAGATAGGAAGAAAGTGGTACATGGTGAAATGATCTAGTGGCACATACAGTGGCTGAGAAGT
This sequence comes from Olivierus martensii, assembly GCA_000484575.1. Classification (NCBI taxonomy): domain Eukaryota; kingdom Metazoa; phylum Arthropoda; class Arachnida; order Scorpiones; family Buthidae; genus Olivierus; species Olivierus martensii. The sequence goes on from AYEL01038782.1 coordinate 10,507, forward strand.
TAAATGGAAATGTTAAGGCAGATGAATGTAAGAAATATAAGAATGGGCAAAGATAATGAAAGAGAGTAAAGAGAGAATTCCGTTCTCGATTACTGCCTTTATCCTAAACTACTAAAAATATTGCAAACTGAAGCACTTTATGCAGTAATCGAACCATCTTCAATGAAAAAATACAAGTTTGGAATCAAACTACAAGTTGGATTCTAATCTTGTATTTTTTTGTTGAAGATGGTTATTAAACTAATTGAAAGTATTCCGAATAAAGGACTTTTAGGCAACCAACTGTGTAAGGTGCTTCAGTTTGTAATATTTTAAGTAAAGAGAGAATAGTGAAAGAGATGAGAAGCTGCAGAATAATTTTAAAGAGAATAAAAGAATGTTCTGGAAGTATACGAGAAATATGAAAAGAGAACAAAATATATATATATATATATATATATATAATGTGAAAGATAAAAATTATAGAATGCTATGGGATGAATCTAGGCTGGTTGATAGATGGAGAGAGAATTTCAATGAGCTTCACAAATTTATTGTAGAAAGGAATGAGGGTAAAAATAAGAACATCAGGATGAATTCAAGGAATGAATATGACCATGATAAGCAAATCAGTGAAGAAGTTATGGTTGTGCAACTGACATATTGAAATATGGTAAAAGTCCTGGTCTGGATGGGGTCACAGTTCAGATGTTGAAGCATGGTAAAAATATTATTGTGAAATGGATGTGATACCTGTATCAACTGTGTTGAATGAAAGATTTGGTTCCAAGTGACAGGATTAAATATGAGATTGTCCCCATCTACAAGAGGAAGAGTGAGAGAGATAAATGCAAGGTTATAAGGATATAAGGTTGCTAAATATAGCTGGGAAGATATTTGGTAAGATTGTGTTTGAGAGTATGAAGAGTATGATTTATGAGAGAGTATAGGGTATGCAGTGTGGTTTCAAAGTGAAAAGTGATGTGTAGATCAGATTTTCTCAATCTGTATGATTGTGGAGAAGTATCTACATATGAAAAAGTTATTCTGTACTTTTGTAAAGCTTGAAAAGGCACATTATAGAGCAAATAGAAGTAATCTATAGAAAGTGCTGAGGGAATATTGTATGAATGAACAACTACTTAGGGCAGCAGGAGTGATGAATGCTAATACTTGTACAAGTGTGATAAAGGCATGTCAGAGTGCAGGCATGAGAATGAGGTAAATGAAGGCATATCAGAGTGATTTGCAATTGAGGAAAGGGTGAGACAAGAGTGTATGATATCCCAATGGTTTTATAATGTATACATGCAGTGCCATGCCAAGAAATTTGGCTGTCTGTATGCAACTGTTAGTTGGCCGCCCCTATTCAATTAATAAAACAAAAACTAGAAAATTAATACTCATAATTGTTCAACTTTAAATAATTTCATTTATTATTTTATCAGCAATAATACATAACAATCATAACATAACATCTTAGAAATTATTGGTAATAATACAATACGTAACAGCCATAACACAAATGAAGAACATCTTGGAAATTGTAATAAGTTACAAAATTTTTGTTGCACATAACTATAATATTAAATAAACTTCAAACTTCACTACACACAAAAATTAAATATCTAATTAGATAACAAATAAATTAATATTTTCAAAAATAACATATTAATAGGAAAACAACAATTTACAAGAAATTAGTTTGTCATGCTTTATTAAGAGCAAATTTCGATATAAGATGGTGTAAATCAATTTCATCCAATTTATGCTCTATTGCTATAATTGATAAATTTGCAAGACTTTCTTGTTGCATTGTTGCTCTTAAATAGTTTTTGATTATCTTCAATTTGGAAAAAGAACGTTGGGCCAGATGCTACAGAAACGGGCAGAGTTAAAATGATCCTAAGTGTGAGAAATAAGTTATGGAATGTGCCTTGAAAATTGTTTTTAAAAATGTATTGAAGCATGTTATATGGATGTGAAACAATTTTTTCTGTTTTTATATGTGACCTTATTGATAAAATTTCATGAAATAAATCATGTCCATCAATATCAGATTCTTTTCTTTGCACATCAGTTAATTTCAGATGACTTTTGTATGATTCTAATATTTGCCTTCGTATAAAATATTAATTCAGTTAGTTATTTCATAAATTGACATTAAATTAAAAATCAATTCTATCTTTTTCAAATGAACAGAATTTTCAAATTTACATATTTAGGAAATAAGTTTCCTTTTCCTCTTAATTCATTTTATTTTATATCTTGTTTTATGTTTTTGCAACACTCAGTTTGGCCGCCCGTGTGCGATGCATGCCTTGCACATATGTCAGGCATGGCAGTGTATACATGGATGCATATATGAAGGAAACTGCTGTGAAGAGTGAGTTGAGTGTGAAAGTGGGTAATGAGAGTGTGTGTGCTGTGTGCTGTCTGCTGAATGCTGATGATACTGTTCTCCTCTCCAAGAGTGAACAAGGTTTGAGGATTCTTATTGCACAATTTGAATGAAGCATATCAAAGGAAACAGATGAGAATAAATGCTAGAAGATGAAAATACTTCTGTTTGAAAGGGTAAAGAATGTACAACATTTGAAATTGAACTAAATGGAGTGAATTTTGAGAAGATGAATGATTTTGTATACTTAGAAAAAATGTTTGAGAGAGCCACATTGATGGTGAGATTATAAGAAAAGCAAATGCTGGATTAAAAGTTGTGGGTGCAATTGGAAGGTATGCAAAGAATGAGAATCTGTCAAAAAATGCTAGGATGGCTATATATCAGAATGTGCTAGTTTCAACATTGATGTATGGAAGTAAGACATAGGGATTTATGCTGGCCTCCATCTTCCCACAGAGATGAAAAATCATCTCTGTAAAGCAACAATATTTCCATAGAAACAACAGAGAGATTATTAGGTTTTAAGAAATTCTGTAGTCATTGTTTCTTAGGAAACATCATTATTTTCCCATGATACTTAGAATTAGGATATTTTATTCCAATATATTTGTTTTATTTATTGAATTAAATTAATTAAAAGTGATAAATAAATTTTTAAATACACAAATAAAGTTTTTAGTATCTTTAAAATTTTTAAGGGAGGGAGAGTGGGTCCTCCAAAGTGAGTGAGCACATTTAACTGCCTAGTTGTATGTAATCAGATATCAGGTTGGGGAATGCAAACTACATAAGAGAGTAGATCACCAAATTACTTAGTATAGAAAAATAGCTCACACAGTAAAAAAGGTTGAACACCACTAGTATAAATGATGACATTAAATTCGGGGAGCATTGTAGAAAATAAAAAGATCTGTTCAAATTGAAATATCTTCTCCAGCTCAGAATTTAAAGAGATTATTAAAGAAAAAGTTTATTATAGAATATCAGGTAACAATTTATTTAAATTTCCTATGTATAATCCAAAAATTAATTTACTAAAAATAAATAAAATGGTTGTTTCATATTATATGCAAAATTTTCTTTTCCAATAAGTTCAACTTTTCCAATACCATTTTTACTTGAATTTTGTCAATATGCTGGATTAAAATTTCTATTTGAATAAGTTAAATGAAACTTAATCATTGAAAGCCTAAGTTCTATAATGCCACAATAAAACAAGCACTTTTTTTTTTCTTGATTACAGTACTTACTTCTTGTTGAATGAAACTTATTATATTGCCAAAATATAAGATGAATTTTATTCAAGAAAATTAATATCACCTTATATTCAAAATTTTGAAATAAATGCCACATTAGAATTTGGAATTTTTAGGATATTCCATGAAATGATGGAACATACTTCAAAAATAAAATGAAATGAAAGAAAGTTTTGATGGGGATAACATGAGACGACTACTTTTGATGAATTAATTTTTATATTACAAGTATATAATTTATATTTTAGGAAGAAATTCAGAATTGAAAAAATGTAAAAGAAATAGCTTTCAAAACAACCATTTTTCATATATAAATTTATTTATCAAACACTTAGTTAGAAATTAACTGGGAAAGTTTTTATTTTCAGATTAATATTAAAATATATAGTTTATTAATCAATTATAGAACAAAATTGGCTAAAATGTGTTTAATCATTAATTTCAGTTTATTTTAAACTAATTTGTACTGCTAAGATTATTTGGCTAATATATAGTTATCATCAATTTATTGAAAAAGTTGGAATTTCAACCCAAAGATTAGCATAATTATATTCCCATGGATAAAGAAAATTTATTCAATATTTCTGTCCATAGTTTCATTAACAATAATAATAAATTTATTTCTTCTTCTGAACTTTTGTATTAACTTAAAAGAGTTACAGCAAGTACTAATTGAGAGAGAAAGATTCTATACAAATATATTTTATTCTTTGCAAGACATTTTTGGTATTTTCTTACCTCTTCAATTTCTGCAATTTAAAAATACATATTATAACCCAATACAATACAAATTGCAACACAATTTAAAAATAACAAGAATGAAATTCTAGAATAAACAATTTAAAAATGTAAACTGGAAACACAAAAATCTTGCATTGTCATAGTTACATAAGTGAGAATAAGTTGTTGGAAAACATTTTATAAAAAATAAGATATATTTGCATAGAATCTTTCTCTGATCAATTAGTGCTTGCTATAACTCTTTAAGTTAATAAAAAACTATCTGCATGACAGAAGCTATATAATCTGAAAAGAATTTCAAGAGCTTTTAAACTGAATAATTATTTAGCACACATTGCAGTTTAAAACATAACAC